>CAJUYH010010189.1:1719-12630 GCA_910591685.1 Galerucella tenella
TATCTTTGTGTTAAATTTCACTATTAAGCATTATTTTGATGAATGTGAATAAACTGGAAATACACCGGATTAATCACTCGTCATTGAAGAAAGACAAAACGTTTATACCTACTCACACACGCACCTTTGGCTCAGTCTGGTACATATATGGTTGAGTGTGTGTACCTTTTAATTTCAAACAAAGTTCAGAATCTGGCCTGAAAACTGGTTCAAGATGTTTGTGTAACCGATGAGTTATCTCTGAATAATCAACAAATAAAACACAAGCAAAAAGTAATTGCACATCTTGTTTAATAATAGATATACTTACTCGTAAATAGTTCAATCTGTATCCATTCACAGATATAAAGTTTTTACCTTATTTAGAAAGTCAACGGCCATAAATTTTGAAAGGTATCCATCAATATGGTCGTTAATATTTTTTCTTACCCGAAGTACAAAAAACTCATTCGCAAATTAGGAAACAAATTAATTTTATTGGAATTATACAAGCTTTGTAGGTTAGTCATACAACTATCAGTTACTAGTATTCATTAGTACTGAAGCTAGTAGACACCCGTACACAGGAATTGATATTTTGCGGTTGTGAAAGAACAGAGTCCGGAGTTTAATACTAAATGCTCCATATGAAATATTATTCATAAAGATAACATATTTCCGCTTAATTTACAAAAGTGCATGCGCTGCTAGATGGTCATTTCCCAGCTCTTTTGCAAACTGGTTTCTGACAAAAAAGCAACAAACACAACACAACAAACATACCTAAATCTGAGTGGTATCTATCATTTTTGTCTAGTTTATCACATATTTTGCATGATTTTTTCTTTTTTTTACCCTCGAATTCATGAATAGTGGTCCAGATTCCGGATTCCATTAAACAGATCTTCTAGTTCTTTAACAGCTCATTTATCAATTCTGTTCGTCACAAACTCTGGTAGCCCTGATTTATAGTTATTTCTGGGATTAGGTATTTATCAATTATAATTTATTATTGAAAATTTTTCCAAATCAAGATTCAGCAATGGTCAATTCATGTATTTAAAGCTGATTGCATATTTTACAGGTGACCATCCCTTATTTGCATAAGTTTCACAGAAATTCTTTCCAGTTTGTCTACTTTGAAATAATTGTCAGTACCTATTAGCCTTGAAATATACCGAAATGTTGAGTATTGCTTCAAAAATAATATTAAAACCTCTATTATTTAACTCTAAGAGTTTATCCATACCTCAAATGTGGTTAGAATCCAAATAAAGGGTTCAATGAAACTCAAAGTCGAACCACAATATATTTAATGTCCGTTGGGACTCAAAACTTGCAACTAGTTTCGGTAACAATTACCCTCATCAGGCTATAACGAATAGAAAATGGTACCTCATTGTAAAGATCTAAAGAGACAATAAAATAGATTTAACAAAGTTGCGATCAAATAATATTTTACAATCAAGTTAAAATTATAAGAGAAAATTAATCTATACTATAATGACAAAAGTTATGAGAAATTTAAATATTTTAAAGGTTTCTAAATATAACAAATTACAAAAGTTACCTGTATGAAATTTCACAGCTGGAAGGGTAAGAACATAATTATCATTAGTCCATCAAGTAGTACTTTTTATCGGAGTGAAAATATTTAATAAAATTGTGGAATGAAAAAACCTCAAACTTACCTAAGAGTGGGAAAAAAGAAAGTTAGGAACTATGTATGTTTTCTCATGAGAAAACCTTAAACATATTATATTAATCATATTTTGTGTTTTTTACTGTTGATAAAATTCACATCAACAAATAAGAATTTGTTTCCCATTGGGAAATATTCCATCACAGTGCCCAGAAGTTCCAATTTACGCCTATTAAATCAAGAGAAGAAATTGGAAGAAGGTTCCTTTTTCAAAAATTTCGTCAATTTTCATATTAGTTATTCAATTTCATGCTTCTTTTCTCGGAAAAGTAAATTTAAAATAACCACAACTTCTCTACATCCCCTTTTCATGATGGGTTTTCCACATTTTCATTAAAATTTTCTTGCCATAATAAAACTACCCCCCTTTAATTAATTTTCAAGAGATGAATTTTATTAAATTGTACATACTCTCTACTTCAATTTAAAAGTTTTCATTATTTTTATATGTTTAACATGTTTAAGGTTTTCTCATGAGAAAACATACATATAGTTCCTAACTTTCTTTTCTCCTACTCTTAAGTTAGTTTGAGGTTTTTTCAGTCCACAATTTTATTAAATATTTTCATTTCGTTAAAAATTACCACTTGATGGACTAATGATAATGATGTTCTAACCCTTCCAGTTGTGAAATTTCATACAGGTAACTTTTATAATTTGTTATATTTAGAAAAATTTAAAATATTTAAATTTCTCATAACTTTTGTCATTATAGTAGAGATTCATTATTTTAGATTAATTTTCTCTATTAATTTTTAAATATCTTCTGTATGTTCCTTGTGGTATATTATTCATTCTTTTTTTTAATTTCTTGGGAAATTAAACCACAATATTTTTGAATTCTTTGAATTTGACAACAGTTGTCAAATTTT
The DNA here is from genome assembly GCA_910591685.1 of Galerucella tenella. Taxonomy (NCBI): domain Eukaryota; kingdom Metazoa; phylum Arthropoda; class Insecta; order Coleoptera; family Chrysomelidae; genus Galerucella; species Galerucella tenella. Next base: position 4,273 of record CAJUYH010010189.1, read on the forward strand.
TTCTGTTGTGTCAGTTAGGGATAAGAAAATTAATTTCTACTTATTTTTTCTTGACAACGGTAGCTGGAACGCTACCGAAACGTTGAAATAAAGAATTCAAAAATATTGTGGTTTAATTTCCCAAGAAATTAAAAAAAAAAGAGAATTAATTTTTAACTTGATTGTAAAATATTATTTGATCGCAGCTTTGTTACATTAATTTTATTGCCTCTTCAGATCTTTACAATGAGGTACCATTCTCTATTTGTTATAGCCTGATGATGGTAATTGTTACTAGTTGCAAGTTTTGAGTCCCAACGGACAATAAATACCTATATTGTGGTTTGACTTTGAGTTTCATTGAACCCTTTATTTACCTCTATTATTTCTTCATCTTTTGGTATATTGAAACGATCATACTCCCTTTTGAATAACTCAATTCATTGAGTCACATTGTTGTGTAACTTACTTTTCCCGTATGCTGTAAGAATACTCTAAATTGAAGTAAAGATAAAGTCAGTACCTCTACTCACTACTGGTATATTTTTCACTGAACAGGCATGTAACACGCACCCAAATTGGAAAATATTCAATGTCTTGTACTGTGCAGACGTAGGTATAAGATGACAGTCTCTTCTGGAGTTAAGAAAATAACATTGTCCAGTTTTGCCACGGCTTGAAGCATTTGACATAATAAAAACTCTCAATACTGAAGTTTCCAGTGCGCAAAGCCGAAAAACAATTTAATTTAATATTGTGGAAAAAGGAACTGAGCTGAAGTATACAGTGTCTGTCGTGGTGTTTAACCACACCAAGTATGAAAGCAAAAAGCTTCCACATAAAAAGTTGCATATTATCGTTATCGTTATTTTTTAATGAGAATTGGGAAAAACATTTTTTCTCAATAGTCTTGGAATTACAGATTGAAAATATTTCTTAGCGCACATTTCAAAGCAGACATGAACAAAATTTTTCAGCAGCTGGAAAAGAAACTTCAAACCTGTAATACTATAAAATCCTCCAACTTCTTTTGTTAAACGCCAACTGTCTTGATCTAGTTAAAGCCGTTTAACCGATTTTTCAAATCTCCAGATCTTCGTTTATCTCTATTTTTAATAGAAGTTATTCCCAAGAGTTAAAGCGGTAACTGATATTTGTTAAGTTTAGCACTAGTGACCTTTGAGTGAACTACCAAGTTCGAATTGGGGGCGGTTTTCGGAAGGCGGAGCTAGAGGTGTAGGCGGCATATAGGAGGCGGTTATATTAGTCATGATCAATACATGCTGGTAGCAAAATTGTGAGGATATATTTAGACTATAACTTAATTGGGAAATTGGGTTTTTATATTCTTGAAAATAAACAAGATTATTATTGTTGTTTTTGATAGATTTCATATTATTAAAAACGAACATTATCTTTGTTCGAGAAATATCGTGGCAATTCAAGACCAAAGACAAATAATGTGAAAATAAGCAAATGTGTAAACACATTATTATCATATTTTGACTCCAATCCTATATTCTTATAAACTTATTCTCAAGAGTTCCTGTCCCAACTTTATCAATAAAGTTACTAATGTCCAGCAAAAAGGTTGATTGATGGTAGTCTATATTTTATATTTACTTCATTTTAAACATTACCTCCTCTTGCTTTCTTCTAAAACCTGAAGACGAACACAAGTTGAGTTATCCCTGAAAGAAATATACGAAATTTGGATTTACCTAACAACGTCAACGTCAGATGTTTGTGTATGCATGTATATTGGAGTATCTTTGATTGTCTAAGCCCTACTAGATACTTCCATGGTCAGATCTTCTCCTCTCTTCCTACTGAACACAATCATAATCTATATTATCATCTTCCTGCTAGATTTTCTCAATGACCGATTAGGTGATCCAGCTTGTGCTTCTAAGGTAGTGATATGTATTCCGTTTTTTTTTTCAACTCCTTAATTATCCTACATTCTATTTTTTTGTGTTTCTCTAATCCCAATTTTGCAATCCAACCTTCCAAAGAACCTATTACAGGTCATGCTCAGTGTTTTAAAAATGTACGCTTGACAAATAAGAATCCGGAGTATTTTTGGTTGCGCATATAAATAACATTTGATTGTTGAAAAGTATTGTACGTACTTTCATGTTAAAACTTACTGATTTCATAAAAAGCATCATTAGTGAATACTAAATGCAAATACCTTATGCAAATATTATAAAAACATTACCAAACTGATTTACACTCATGAATATTTACCATCACAACCTAATCCTTTGGAAGGGTGCAACTACGTTCCTGAATACGCGGGTGGAACGTGGAGGACCCTTTGTAACTAAAGAACAATCTACATTGTCGACGTCAAAGGAAAGGTCAAGAGCCAATCGAGTTTTAAAAGTCCTGTGTTATTGTTGAGGTAATCAATGTTCTGAATCATTTTCAAACGAAATTGTCTTCTATCTTATTTAAGTGAATGAAAATTTGAAATTACACGGGGGGATACCTATCCAAGTTATATCTTGTTTTTAATAGTAATTTTTATTGGTTAAAAGTTAATATATTTTTCCCCTTCATAGACCTGGAAATATAGAATTTTTGCAATTTCATTTAAACACTTCCAATTTTGAGTTCAATTATTGTTCAAAGATACGTTGAGCAATTTTATATCAGTAGCATCAACAAATTCATTAATAATAATGAGTATAAAGACTGCAGAGGGCAAACGAAAGAAATAATATTCGATGGTCGTGGAACAAACAAATCTCTACACTATTCAACAAAATTGTACATATTAGAATAACAATAAAAATGAAATCCAAACATTTAAGAAATTTGCCCTGAAGCTTTTCATAATTATTAAAAATAATTCTTTTATCAGAAGAGGAGGCATACGTTTACAAGCTAACATCTGCACCTATTAACAATCCATTAACCTTTGAAACGAATCAATTAAATTACATTTGATGCCCAACATGATATATCATGCATAAGAAATGTTGTTTTGATTAAAAACTTTATGTCACGTCATCATTTGTCAAGTTATGTTCAGAAACATACCGGTTAGTACATAACCATCATTTCACGACATTCCAAAAATCTTGAGGAGAAAAACTGAGTAAAGTCTGACAGCAATACTCCGCCTAACCCATTTTCTCCGCTACTGTATCGCTTATATTTCACCTATAATGAACAATTTCATCATCCCTTCAGCTTTATTTATTCCATCTAATTTTTGTTCTGGTTGAAGTGCTCTGGACAAAAATAGGTTTAATAATAGAATAAATGAATTGTTAAACTCATAGCGATTACAAGAATTGTGGGATATCTTTAAAGGTAATGAAATAAATGACAATTATATTTAAGTAGGTAGAAGTAACAAGCAGGCGAAATGTACCTCAAACATACACATTCCTCAATTAAACCTGTCAGATCTACTTCAAGAACTCCAAAAAACTACTGTGGGGAAAGCATTAATGAGCACACTTGAGGATAGACAAGGCTATGTATGGTTTCCATTTTATAAATGTATGGTATCTACTTTAAAAATGTATAGTTTTCTTTTTAATAGATCAAAACATTCAGCAGCAAGTTCTTTATTCCTATCCTGCTTTCCTACTTAACAGTTTTATTCATAAATAGAGACCATTAATTTTTATTAGATTTAAACACGTTTATCATAAAAATACTGTTATTTTAATCCGTGTCCAGACTAACCATCGACCAATTCGATTGACTAGTCCACACATACAAAACGTCAAAAGTCAACTTTGTTGTTCCACATAGTCTGGAAACGACTTAGACAAATATTTGTGAAATATATATTTTCCTATGTAACCTAATTATTTAAAGAACCTTGTGGAAGTTACCCATACTGCAATACACAGTGAACTTTTAATATATTTCTAAATATTCAGAAACATTTCAAAAGCTCAGTGTATTGAATAGTGCATGTAGGTAACTTCCATAAACAAAAAAACAATACCATAAATAATTCGGGTTTTTAGGGAAATATATATTTTCACTATAAGGCAATATAATGTTTATGAAAATCATGGTTCGGTTATGATAAATATGATGAATTTTAGCAAAAATTAATTTAGTTATCTTGAAGAAGGAACATTTGTTTCCAACAAAAAGATATAATTTGCTGGGAAGATACATTTTTTACGAATAAAAAACATATCGTTAACCCAGACAATATACTTTTTTATGGTAAAGAAATATATTTTACCGATACAATACATTTTTTTATGATAAAGAAATGTCATTTTGCCATAAAGTAATTTTTTTTATAATAAAACAATATAGTTATATTGCAAAAATAATTTATTGTTATTGGAAAGCTACTTTATTTAATTCAACTGCTTTCAAAGATTAATATAACTATTTTGTCATTATACCTCAATAAATGTTGTTTGAGACAAATATGATAAATTTTCACAAGAATAAATGTAATTTTCGATAGATAACTCATTTTATTGATGACAATGAATATGTTTTTATTCATCAACAATATTACTTTCCGAACTTGAAACAAGTCCTTTCTTAACGACAAATTGAATATTACTCAGGCCATATATGGAGAATCATATTTATTTGACATAATAAGATTTTGATTGTCACAAATAAATCTTTTTCTCGGTGTGTTCATTTAACTTTCATTCACATATTATTTTCCGTAGTTTGAATACGACAGCGTTGAATCCATTTTGCGATCAAATATTTAAATGAAGTGAAGCCCTAGAGAATCACATGTTACGATTATTCTTAGCATGTAGATCCACATGTCTGGTGGCGAAAATACTAAATAAACTTTCTGATATAGTGAAAATACTAAAGTGCATTTGCGCACAAATCCCCTTCCTATGGGGTAATGTGCGCTTTGGGTGGGGAATCATGCGCGTAAATTGAAACAAGAAATAGTGGAAAATATTTATTATTACAACGAATTTATCCATTTGCAAAAATCGCGAATATACTGGTCAGGGGAGTCTTCACCGGTACATGCTGCATGGTTCCATAAGCCACGAGTGACACACCTATTATAGGTACCATAACTCGGTTTTCCCTTGTTCCCCACAAATTCCGCATACAACATTTAATGGCTGTTCCTGCCATGATAAAACATAGCTTCCCAATTAACACAACAAGCATCGAAGTAGATTTAAAATCGACTTTTGTGTCACTCTTGAAGCTAATAGGCAATTGAAACCGTCCACTAAAGCTTCTACATGTAGCATTCATTACGTAATCGCTGCCTAAAGGGAGCGCGTGGTTTGGCCTTAAAGTAGATTTGATAGCTTATTAGCAATTCAACCTGTAGGCATGAATAGCCATATATTGGCACCAAAAGAGCATTTTATTAGATTTGATTGCCAACATTGGCTGTCAAAGCGATATAAAAAAGCAGTCGTTTAGTCCAGAAATGGCTTTCAATGCTTTGAATGATCATGCGCAGTTGAACATTTCTCGTGAGAATGTAATGAAGTTTTGTTTTGGATAAATATCAGATTTATATTGGAAATTTATGCCAACAGTTATGTAGGTGTTCACAAAAACAAACATCGTCAACTGTTATGGCAGAGATCTTTCCTTCAATATATTATAACAATTATTATTGTTTTTGAAACTGGAAAATATCGTTGTGAACCATTAGAAATCTCTGCAAACCTTAATTTTCTGTAAAATGTGAATGAAATACTTCCTGAAAACAGAGGGACCAGTGATAACTGTGAGCAAAATATACTTTATAAATTAAATTATTTTATTATAAATTACGGTGTTGCCATATTAAATTTTTATCAATGAATTATATACATCCAATTGAAATTGAAGTTTTTCATAGTATTTTTAGTTGAATTGATTGATAATATTATATTTGATGGATTAAATTGATTTATCTTTCCCAGATTTCCTGAAATTTGTATCCCAGTTTGAAATCAAATAATATCCTGAACCAGATTATTTGCATATTCTATACTTATACTATGAAAATAGTATCATATAAGTACGTATCATATACGTATCATATACCTATCAATATATTATAGATATAGAAACTATGGCAACATTGCTCATTATCGTGAGCAAACGGTTCGGCCATGTCTTTATTGTATTTAATAAGCATTTTTCTATGCCAATACGAAGCTTTATGGAATTAAAAGCTATATAGCTGTTTGTATTGCTTTGTGAAAGCTTTCAAGATTATAAAGTTGAAGAAAAAGAAGATTATTGTGAAGATATGTTTTGAGTAATAGATTGTTTTATAGGTCATTTTTTATAATCATTTCCTAATAAAAAATGAACACCTTTAAATTTATTGAGACCTTAGAAAGTGAAGATAAAATTTTGTGTGTTGTTCCTGAGTCATGGGATGGGAACAACAGCAACAACAAATTTTCCACCAAGACGTAGTGGTATTAGCCTGTGAAGAAAGAGTCCCACGACAAGGCCAATTAAGAGACGTGGTCCAAGAACCAGGAAGGTGATCTTCTGTGTCTATCGTTATTTCGTTGTAACTTTTAGCTGCGTTACTACTTTTATGTACACGGCTGTAATACGCACCTGTTCGTCCAAATTTCCGTAGTTTTGGGATTTCCCATTTATTTTCAATCCAATCATTTTCTCCATGATCTATAATGATTTCTGAAATATTATGAAACCCTTCAACTGGAATTGAGATTTACAATCGCATTGAGGTTAGCAATACAGTAAGAAATTGTTAGGAATTTATTTCCATTTAAAATCCAAATTAATTCCAATACCAAACTTCGTATCATTGCTTTTAAATGGCACTCATTGAAGCACTTAATGGCATTTTATGACCATACAAAATTCCAATTTCGCCATTCATTTTTTGGCATTTTTTAAAGCCAATATTTCTATTCTTTGGCTACTTTTAATGAATTATTAGCAATCATTGCTACTTGGCTGCAATATTTGGTCTCGAAAGAGATTGGACGTCTTTGAAGGAATGCTAAAATAATTCTATATAATAATGCTAAGAATATGCCAAACTTTAGCATTTTTTCTGGATTATTTGCTTCGATCTAGCATTATTTGCTTGGCAAATGAAATGTGTTACTTGGGTTGATATCATCTAACTCATCATCGCATATGTCACTGTCACCCATGTCATCAGTTATTTCGGAAGAATCTGATGATTCCGGTTTCCTTTTTTAATTTCAGGTGATTGGTCTAAACCAAGGTCTAAACGCCTTTTTACTCTCTTTGCTGCGTTAACTTTCTCTGGCTCCTGACATTTATCTTTTTTGTAGTAACTGGTAGTTGGAATGGTAAAATAAGCTTTTACGAGTTCATCATTATTTTCATATAACTATAAGAGGGGGAATGATGCGCATTTTCACGCATGATTACACCGTTATGCCTGTTAAACCAAATCACTCACTACAGCGCAAACTACTTTGTTATATTCAACCAAAACACGTGCATATACACAGTTATTAGTGTTCTTCAAGATAAAATTAATTTTGGAACAATCCAATAATTATTAAAAACTTACCGTCTTATTTCGTCTAGTCGTAAAATAATATAGTTGAAATAATACCCTTCTTGGTGTGCGTCATCGATTGAGACGTATATCCGGGTTTTGGGTATGTCGTTTATTTTATTTGCTATTTTGACATATAGCTAACCTTAAATTTGATGAATAAAATCATCAGGATCGTATTTAGCTAAATTCGAAAAGGCTATGGAATTAATAATTACCAGCTTATTTTTCTAACTGAAAATACTTCAGAACTTTCAGAATATCGATGTTTTTCGTGTATCAATGCATATTTTGTATCATTCAAGTAAATAAAACAACAAGATTAATATTCGCTTTTCATAGATAATAATTGACCGTGAAAAGCAAAGTACAGACCTGTCGAGAACTGTCAGTGTGACAGTAGTGAAAGTCGTAAAACACATTGCCGCTACGAAAGTAACGCCTTCATAGTATTTCGAACTCCCGATTGATAGGTTACGCTTGCGCGTAATCTAAACATCAGATTTTTGTAAGACAATGATTAGGGTTAACGTTTGTAATACACAAACGGTTCATTATTAAGATATTTTGATGAGTATTAATCACAGACCTGCCTTTTTTCCATTTCTTTCTACGTTATGTGTTGGAAAGACATTAACAACCGATGACGCACACCAAGAAGGGTATTATTTCAACCATAACAGGATACGTTGATATACATACATTCAAATATTGTGAACAACTGAAATGCTAGAGTCACCGTTCATAGTCCTGGCTGACCCCTGGACAAGTACCTAGATGCCAACACTTGTCTCAAAATACCGCGAAATTTAACTTTTAAGTAATGCGCACGGTTATAGTATGTACAAAAAGTACGAGGAGTAATAAACCCTAATTAA
>CAJUYH010010190.1:0-12629 GCA_910591685.1 Galerucella tenella
TTTCTATTTCTTGCAATTAAAGCGAGGTCGTCTGCATATCCTATTATCTGTGTCATATTCTGAGAAGTTATAGTTCCCCGAGCTATCGCTTTAATATCTAGGTATATATCGTACTTAAAACACATAAAATCCGAACCCCATATACTCTGCATGTTTGCCTTATTTTACCTCATCTATTGTATAGCGTTTTTTAAGCTTTCCAGCGAATATGTTTGTATTTTCCTTTTTGGTTGCTTGGGCATAGCAAAGTTTTGGCGAAAATATGCCAAAAAAAATAGTGAATGAATTTTGTAGCCGACTACTAATAGCCAAATGCCTATTAGGATGCTGTTCTAGCAGTCGGCCACCAAATCAAAACGTTCTGCTTATTCCTACACTTACCTTTTTAAGGCCGGTTTTACAAGAGAGATTTATACTAGGTATAGTTATTCTGGGAATAAAGTTATACCAGAATTTATACAAAGTTTAAAACTAGTTGGTTTTACGATGCTTTTTTACACCGGTATAGCAATTCTTCGAGTAAGAATAACTATACCCAGTATAAATCTCCTTTGTTAAACCGGCCCTTATAGTTTGGCAAGTTTATCTGAAGCTATGCGGCATCGGTAAGAGGCGAGGAAAACATGGTGCCTATCTGTCAAACGTACAAATGGCGTACGGTACCTATTTCACCAAGTAAAATTGAAAATACAAAAAGGTCACTGACAATACCAACGCACCAACGCCACTGGATAAATCAATAGCAGTCAATTGACGAAGTGAGAGGGAAGATCTCACGCACGCGCTTGCCAATAAGAAGTCAGCTGGTCGATACAAATCACCAATTATGTAATTCGGAGGGTGTGGTCATTATGGTTTTCGTACAACGTTGCCAGAGCTTTAAGAAGGCCATAACAAATTTGGAAAAGTGCTAATTTTTTGATATTCATAAATTGAAAAAAATAATGTTAATAGAATAAATCCAAGGAAACAAGCACATTATAAAATTAACGTTTAATCATATTGTTAATATTGTTAATAATAAAAATTCCCTTTTCTAATTATTATCACTACTACATACTTAGCACTTTAGCTTTTTCATAGTTAAAGGTGGCAATGTCGAATGTTTTCGACTGCATTCCTTTCACGGTTTCAGATGAACTTGCCAAAGTATAGTCATAAAACAGCTTCTAGACACTTATACACTTGCATAGGTATTTCTCTACTTTCATTAAATGCTACTTGAGTTCAGCCAGCTTGTAAACAGGTAGTTTTTAGGCGGGAATAAACTTGACGTAAGAGGATTGATTTGATTCTAAGGTTAGAGAAAGATGAAAGTTTGCTGGTATGGAAAAGAAACCTATTTCAAATTGACGGTAAAGCCAAATTATTATAAAAAGGGGCCGGCTTACTAGCGAAATCACCCTATACAGTCCCTGAACTACTAAGAGAAAAGAATGGAGGTTTATAAAGTTGGCCAAAATAATTTTACTAAATACTTTTATAGTGGGACATATACTCACACCACACTTGTCACACTATTCATTAGACAACCTAGTTACCATGCAGATAACTTGGCTTCCTATCGAATAGTTAAGAGGGTATCAGAAATAGGTGAATAATTGGTAAATAGGAGCTAAATAAGCTGCAGTCAAATCGTAAAGAAATATAAACTAAAATGCAATTTAATAGAAATTAACTTGCATTACTTGCAAAGCTGCAGCTATGCATTATTTTGTGATCCTAGTGCTAAGTCTTAATTGTAAATATCTTCAAATTTCTATAGGGCGTGTTCACCAACTGACAAGTTGGAACTAATGACAGTCGTTCTGAGGACAAACAATCATTTTAGATTTGTAATTTAGTTGTTTCGTATTGATTGAATGATCCTTATTATTATAAACTGTAAGATAGAGCTTTTAAAATACCTAAGCCATTGAAAACAATGTCGAAGAAACCACCAAATCAAATGAACTCAAACACGATGAAAATAACTATTAAGAACCAGTGTAGAGCAAAGAACGATTGTTTATCACCAGGGCGACTGTCACATATGACGTTACGTGGAGTTGCCCTATAAACTTTAACAAAAAATACGTAAGCGAAGAACAATATTTTGGCTGAACATATAAGCCCCTGTTCTTCAGTCCATTGAGTTAAGGTATAGTGAGTATCACGCTAAATGGTAGTGGCTAAACAATCATAATAAAACCAATGGGCTCATTTACATATTCTTTTTATTTTACCATTAGGAAGAGCACATCATTTTGAGGCTCTGTGTAAAAAATTAGACGTCAGCGAGACTCCTAAGTCGCCTAAAAAAATTAAACAACGCTCCTCTCCGAGTTTCAGGCGTGACGTCATCGCATATGATCGGTTTTCGGTTAGATGACCACTTAGCTATATACAGGGTGCGGCAGATAAACGGTCAATTAGAGATATCTCGAGAACTAAAGGTATCTGAAATATGAAAATTGGCATGAAGGGGTTGTGAATAATGAGCTATTCAATGAAAATATTGCCGTCACCATCCTACTTCCAGTTATACCGGAAGTCGCACATAACTTTGTAATTTTTAATAGAAGACCCTGTATATTTTTAAATTTTAGGAATATTTACGTTATTCTGAACATTTTTTGTTGATACTTCCCTATACCTATCTTGAACCGTTTTTGAGTTGTAATGTTTTTTATATGAAAATGACACTTTTTTACCATGTACATAAAATTCAATATCCTCTAATGTAATTTGAATAAAAGTTTAAATTTCTTAGGAACTATTAACCACATACCGCTTTATCGTTTACACTGTGAAGTTACCTTTTTTATTATACAGGGTGCTGTCAAAATTGGAATAAAAACAGAATCCACAATCTTCGCGTAATTCCTTTTTTTCAAATGGGACACCCTGTATGTGATTATTTATTTTAGAAGAATACGTTGTCCACTATCGATATGTATTACTATTCCCTATACCTATCTCCAGCAGTTTTCAAATAAATCAGCTTTATACATTTTTGTCACAAAAAATTAATTTATCAAGTCGCCTATGGAATATTCTGACAAATGACAGTTATTGTTAATGTTTAATAGTCACCTTGTTGTATGCCGTTGTGTGAAAGGTATAATAATAGTTTGCCTTTAATTTTCTTAACAAAATAATAATGGCACATTTAGGATAATATACAAATGATGATTTTTTAAATTTAATTATGATTCACGGTGAGTAATAACAGAATGATATCCAGAACTTGCCGTGTGTTTGCTGAGAGATATCCTGAAAAGCCTCGACCAAATCATAAAACTGTAAAACATTTGTTACACAACTGTTCCCAGTTTTGTCAGTTTAAAAGTAAAAGAAATAAGCTCAAGACCCATGTCGATAATGAGGATTTACAAATAGACATCCTGGGATATTTTGCAGCTCATCCAAATTCATCCTTAAGAGAGTCTATAAATGTTTGGAAGTTGATGGGCAACACTTTGAACATTTGTTGAATTAACAAGCTAGTACCTTATTATCTTTGATAGTATCTGTATAATTGTTCAATGTTTAACCGAGTGTTTAACTCAATAAATTAATACCACATAGCCTATAATAAAATTAATTTTTTGTGACAAAAATGTATAAAGCTGATTTATTTGAAAACTGCAGGAGATAGGTATAGGGAATAGCAATACATATCGATAGTGGACAACGTATTCTTCTAAAATTAATAATCACATACAGGGTGTCCCATTTGAAAAAAAGGAATTACGCGAAGATTGTGGATTCCGTTTTTATTCCAATTTTCACAGCACCCTGTATAATAAAAAAGGTAACTTCACAGTGTAAACGATAAAGCGGTATGTGGTAAATAGTTCCTAAGAAATTTAAACTTTTATTCAAATTACATTAGAGGATATTGAATTTTATGTACATGGTAAAAAAGTGTCATTTTCATATAAAAAACATTACAACTCAAAGACGGTTCAAGATAGGTATAGGGAAGTATCAACAAAAAATGTTCAGAATAACGTAAATATTCCTAAAATTTAAAAATATAGAGGGTCTTCCATTAAAAATTACAAAGTTATGTGCGACTTCCGGTATAACCGGAAGTAGAATGGTGACGGCAATATTTTCATTGAATAGCTCATTATTCAAAACCCCTTCATGCCAATTTTCATATTTCAGATACCTTTAGTTCTCGAGATATCTCTAATTGACCGTTTATCTGCCGCACCCTGTATAGTAACAGTACTTTGCTTGCTTATATGTTTATTATTTTTCATTATACGTTTTAGCAAACTCTAAACAGTGTTATGTTTGTGAAATAAGAACGTTTCGAAATAATTTAAACTATTCGACACAATGGAGGGTGCGATTTTCGAAACCATTCGGGAGTAAATCGTATACGAAAAATGGCCATTTTCGTATGAAATTTAAATAACCTAATTTTCGACGTGTACGGAAAGAGTAAATTTACATAACCTACATTTGAAAATATTTGTATTTGGTATGTCATTAATTTGAATAATAGATTTAATGATATAATCAGTTGTAATATGGCAGGTTTTGATGATTTAATTCACAACTTCATAAACGTTATACAAGAAGCGGAGGAGTTAGCAGATATACCTCCTAGGATCTTTAACCCATTTATTGATCCTTCTGAGGAATATTCAGAAAGGCAATTTTTGAAACTTTATAGACTCACAAAACCTGTCGCTTTTGAAGTAATAAACATATTTGAGCCTCATCTATCTGCTTCAACAAGAATCTCAGCCTTGAGCATAGATAGAAAACTTGAATCTCCCATTTTTTAACAACAAACAATGATAAAGGAAAAATGCTAAATAAGTAATATCAAATGTCAGTTTGGGCTTACCACACTTGATACAGTAGTTGGTATATTCTTTGCATAGAACTATTAGAGCTGCATAGACAAGGTATATTCTTTGATTCTCATATGTCACAAATGACAAGACCATACGATTATGCGGTGTTGCCGGCTGCTAAATTCTTCGTATACGAACGTTTATTCGAATGGTGTTGAAAAATACACATTTAGCACAGTATACGAAGAAATTCATGTGGAAATAACCGTACACGAATAACATTCGTGTGAACTCGAAAATCGCACCCCTGAACCAGAGAAAAAAAAAGCTATAAATATTGTGCGGTTCCAGAATGTAAAAGTACTACGATTGAAACATCTAACAAAACATTTATTTCTAGGCAGAAAAGCATAATAAGACTCAAAGCATTCACTGATAAGTCAACATACTTTGTTTGTGTATTTTTAGGATTTCATTTTTCTTCAATCTGAATCGTTATAAATTACCTTATAAAATACGTTGTGAATCCATATTGAGAAGGTTATTGAAAACCACACGCTTGTATTGATCTAAATTTATTTAAAAAAAGTAGATAATATTGTTCTTATAGCTTGTGGTGTTATTAATGTTCAAAATTATTTAATGAAATAACGGGTCAGTTCTTCACAAATTGAATTTTATTGAGTACTGCTTCTTTCCAAAAAACAGGTAATCTTTTTCAGTGAGGTGCATGTGCATTTGAATCTGATATAAACATTTGGAACCAATATTACCTGCTTCATCAAAATAAGTTTTTCTTGTTCTTTTCAACATTGGTGATTTAATTTCCACTACACATTCATCATAAATAGCATTTGGAGAAGCTCCTTCAATTGGGCAGTCTGCGGTTAAAAAAATTGCAGTTTTTTACTGAGTAACCAGTAGCGTTATCTCCGTAACTTTGTCCACCAGACCAGGAATAAAATAAAACATCTGGAATCACCATGTATATCATTTGAGAGAGCATGTATTTATGAAAATATTGACAGTGACATTCTTGCCGGAAAACAGCCAAAAACGATGTGTCACACATAAAATTATAATCTAATAAACTCGTGTTTTTTATTAAAAAAATTCATAATCATTAGCAAGTCCACTTCTGGAAGATTTAATGAGTCTGCTTTTTTAAAATTTTGTTTTATTCACGCAAAATTTTGCGAGTAATTCAAAATAAATAAATTCTACGCGAGGCACGTTACAGTCAGAATCGTAATGTTAGTGCACATTAACTTTCGTATGCGGTGACGTCACAGTCATAGTCTTCGGCCTGCTACGGTATGCTTGTTTAATTCGTTGTATTAGGAGAACGACATATTCTATTGACATGAAATTTTCAGAATTATATTTTTATCCTTAATACTTTGTTTTACGACAGTTAAAAATGATTTAAAAATGTTAGTAAACGAGCCCATAAGACCCTTAAGTTGTCAAACCCAAGATTGACCGGCATAAACAATAATTTCTAGGTAAAGATTTCCTACACAATTGCATTAAACCAGGTAGTTTATTGCAGTTGATGAGCCAATACGATTTAGCGTTAAACTTACTATGGGCGAGTTGTACCAACAAGGTTTAAAACATAACTAATGGTTTAAGCAAAATGGGTGTTGTACCAGACTGGATCAGTGGGTAACCAGAGTTTTGCCAACGGGTTTGTTAACCGCCCAAAAATGAGTGGTTAAAATAATAACCCTAGTTTTCTAACCTAAAAACTTTTTTCAACTGTCAGTGGATTCTGTAAATTTTTTATTTTTACCAAATATAATGGAGTATCCCGATATAGTGAATTTTAGTGATGACGAAGATTTTAATGAACTTGTAAATTTACAAGTATATCCGAGACGCCCACAAAACTTTCGGCGACGAACTAACCATTTTACAGAATGGAATGACCAAGAATTTTTGGATAGATTTAGACATCGTCAACTTGAGAGCACAGGCCAGTGACTTGTTTCCCTGAAAGTTCCTTCAGTTCCACATCAATATCATTGGCAGGGGATGGAACATATTCTCCGCCACCTGTGCCGAGTCTCTCCGCGAAAGCTTTTTTGGATTTTTTTTCATGTTTGTGAATTTGTTTTTTAGGATGCCGAAGTCCCTGTAGCGATCGCTAGATGTATTAAAATTAAGAGCGACTTTTTTTCCACGCCTCCATTTTCTCGTCATTATTGACTGCGTCAGTCCTTTTATTTTAAATAACGCTCCACTGTTGCTCGACGCAATCCAAGAGAAGGCGTTCTTCTCTGGCCGTGAAGCTGACCTTTTTTTATTTTTATTCATTTTGAGTCAAATAAAATAATATGCAAAAATAAAAAACACTTCAGGAACAGAGAATGTAAACTGAGACTGGGGGTTAGGCATTAAAAATTCTTCTTTTATATTTTTCATTGGCAAAACGTAAGTAATTTACTCCACAGTAGTTCATTCGTCTAGCATTCACTGATACCAACCTTTCAAAATGATTGATTAACAAAACTGCACGAAAACACCACTGGTACAACACGTACCGGCTTAAACTTTTGTTAAATTTAACCCTATGGTTAGGTAAACCAGGTTTAGCCGACTGTTGGTACAACTCGCCCTATATATACCTATATCGTCAAATGGGGCTACTTTGATCAGTTTTTTCGCTTTTATTCTAAAATCCGGAGAAGCGCGTAAATATTTCTGATTGTAAAAAATGGTGATGTAAGAAGTTGTCTTCTGTACTCTGACAAAAAAATAATTTTTTTTTGACTACACATGTCCCTGAAAAAATTAAAATGAGCTGATCAAAGTATTACGGGATTTGGGATTACTTTGATCACTTGACCTTTTTGCGTGCTTTAGCCATGTTAGGCAGCGTTTCAGTCAAGTAACCCCAACCATAGAATAATACTATGAAAAAAAAATTATTAAAAAGAAATTTTTCAAAATTGAAGAGAACAACTCTTTTAAACTGAAAATAACAATACTTTATCCCCATAAAACTAGATGAACGCAGCATTTTCAAAAAAGCAAAAAAATATTCTTAATGGTATTCACAAAAAAAAGAAAAAGAAACTTCATTAACAACTCAGTTAAGATCGATATTTTTGAAAAAATACGATCCCACCATCGACTTTATTACAGCAGTAACTTCAGTCGTTTGGATGATGCTTTCGTCTGGCACACCGGGGTCTATTCACTAACTTGTGTGAGTGGTCGTGTAGGACCTCTCTCTCACAATTTAGCTTTACTGCGCATGTCACTCTCCTAAAATTATAAAATTCATATCCAGGAAAGATAGTAGAATGCTCATACACTCCTATACGAGTACTCTACTGGGTAAAACCAAGAGAGTTGTTAGATTCTGAGAGAATGGACTTGCGCACATTGTCTTTGGTCATACAATTAGATAGATAAAGGAAGATTATAATGTAATCACCCCACATGTGCCTATTTACTTTTCAGTCCATAAAATAATGACTAAATATTGAATTCATTTTTAGTTTTTGCAGTTTAATTGTTTAGTTCTTGGAGTTTATTTGTTTATTTTCTGTAGTTTAATTGGTTAGGTTTTGTACTTTGTTTAATCGTTCAGTTTGTGGAGTTTATTTATTGTTTTTAAAATGGATGATGACGATTTGGTAATGCAAATGCTAGTAGACAATGTGTTTCCAACGTCAAGATCCTTTCTTGGCTTTGTCTGATTTTAATTATCATTAAACATTTTCGCCTATTTGAAGTTTAAAGTTTATTAATATTGTTTTTTGTGCCTCACACAACATTTTCTTTTCAATAAATTATAAAAAGGGAACTAAAATCGTACTCTTCACTCTTTCTCAAAACACATCTAAATATCTCATGGAAAAACTTATGCTGAATCATAGAGTATTACTCTATGTACTGAATCAGACGGTGGTTGTGCTTATATCAGTGTTTATATTTTTAAATTCAAACCTACTAACAGTACATTAGAACTAAAAATAGTTCTAAGATAGTCGCGCCACTTGGCAACGCTGGACAAAATGTTGTAGACGAGTCGAATGATCGTGAATAGGGTTTTGATGGTCCATGTGAGTGATGAGTGAGAGAGTACTCATATCGATGAGTTGTCGTGCACGAACACTCTCACATGTTACAGAATAGACCCCCTGGAACACGAAGAAATTTGTTTTTTTCCCCACTCGTTCCCTTATGATCGTGGTGATCAAAGTTCCCATACCAATCGATCAAAGTTACCCCAGGACGTCTATTCTTGAACAATGAGCGGCATAGATTTATGGCGAATGATCACATGAGGCGATCGTCGTTATATTCTTGGCCCGTGATCCGATATAATTGATCTCATGAAAATCATACGCTGCGGATCGCATGGTCCGAAATAGAGCAGCAGGGTCGAATGAATTGGCGCTTGCCCAGTGAAGAGGTTTTTTGGTGTTACTATTTTTCTATGCATTCCGTAATTATTCTGTCAGTTCTCTGTTTCTTTGAATCTTAAATTCATGTGCATAGAGTTGAAAAAAATACTTTGTCGTGAGTTTTAGTGGTTTTTAGTGTTCTCAATCGGTGTTTTATTATGGACATGGAGAACTATTATTTTTGGCACGTAAAGATGGATGATTTACGCGAGGCAGAGGAGGAAGTACGAATTTACGAAGATAGGGGCTCCAGATTCTTATATGACCATCGCTTGGAAGCATGCCGTTTGTGGGGGCACTTCTTTTGTAAGAAGTGAAACGCGACTGACTCATTTTTATTCAATTTTAATACTAATCGATTCACCAAACAGACTACCTTTTTTATTATTGGTAATAGAATTTAACAAAACAAATATAAAAAGTAATTAATGACAGAAAATTATGACAACCGTACAAAAAAAGAGGCTAAAAATAACTAAAAAGTAGATCTTTTGTATCAAATAATGTTGGCAACAACGCAAAAATTTTGAACGTTCACATGTAGGTCATATGTAGGTTCAAGAATTAGTCGATTTCGACCTTGGGAGTCGATAGATCGCACGGGATAGACCCCATTGTACGAGAGAAGCATCAGATCGTATGATTTTCAAGAATAGCTACCCAGGTGATTTTGGAAGGTTCCCAAAGAATGTAAGCAAACCACAGAATATGGAGGGTATTACTTATGAGGAAATTAAAATTGGAAATTATTTCACCTTTTTTCACATGAAAACGGAAATGACCGGCACCGAACCTGGAGCGCTATTCTGTAACTCATTTCGGAGAAAATCGGTATCGGTAAGACTCAGTTATCGACGGCCGTCGGTAAGTCGCATGTGCGGCATTCTATATACCTTTTCACCGACCAATATCGCGAATTCGAGTCGATGAGAATCGGTATGTCTACCGTGATCTAATGAGCCCCACGGTAACCGTTATCGATTTCCGTTGAAAGGAAATTTTTTATTATTTGTTGATGTTTGACTGGAATTGCGGATTATTTAAGTGACTTTTTAATATTTGAAGAGTAACTATATTGTGTATAGTGTCTAATCTAGTGTTTTATAAGTCCTTCCCATTTTTTCCTCAAAATTTTCCTGCAGCAAAATTTGAATGTCTCTCCTTGTCCTGAATCAAATGATCTCTCTGAGCGGTATCATAACGCTGAGTTTTGATAGAACAAGAAACTCCTTTTAAATAATTAATATCTGTTCTTATCCTATCTTTGAAACTTAAAAAAAGAGATATATGTTAACGCCAGATCAATTCTTCAATGCTAGTTGACTCTTAATTTCGAGTTTTTGAAGTTTTCAATGTTAATATAAACATGAATTGTATCGTTTATGCTAACAGATAAAAAATATGTCACTAATATAACCCTACTTTCCAACGAAACCAAAATATAACCTTTAATCCTCTTCTTCATTTTTTGGGCTATATCCTGAGGAATAATTTACCCAGTTAACCTCTAATCTTCAACGTGAACTTTTGTTTGTTTACAAATTTGACAGTTTCCCTCATCGCTCATTGGCCACATGAACCGAATCGAGTGACGTCACTTCTATGCCGATAATTTTTGGTTGCAATTCCGAGCGTCGAAAACGGTGGCATACAGAATAGCGTTATATTAGCCCCGTCGGCAGCGCAACCGATGGCTGTTGTTAACATACCGATAACGACGACTGTCAATGCCGCGTACAGAATAGCGCTCCTCCTTGCCGCTCTCTGGGAACATCTGACTGAATGTGTGGTTAGTTGCCTGCATTCTCTGGTCAACGGTTTTTAATTAAGGGCACGTTTACATGTTGAAAAGCCAAAAGTCAAAGTTACCCCAGAATAATCAATGCAGCCCCGTTTGACGGTATAGGTATACAATATATTTTTATTTCTGTTTTTTCTTTCGTATTTTTGAAGCAGTTGCTCATTTTTTTGTAACAGATATATGAAATTAACTGTATTGGCATCGGTGCTGAGTAATGTCGATAATGTATTTGCCTTTCTCCAAATATATCTAAACTCTGTAAACATAGTGTTGATTCATATCAAAGTAGTGATTTTAACTTTTCATGCTTTCTATAAAAGAATAATCCAATGGATGTCATCAAATGTTCAAAAACCTATAAAACGTTCATCTATTGATATTATAGTTTATTGACATAGCCAGTCTCCTTGGTAGGGGAAAGGGGGGATCATTCAACCAATTTTTAATGTTTTGCCTAAATTATAGCAATAAAAACAAATTTTGTTGATTATGTTGCTTTCAATAATTAGTTCAACACCTTATCAAATTACCTATTTATAACACTTTGAACTTGACATCACATATAGAAAATAGTTTTTTGAAATCTTCAAAAATATTTGCAATTTGGTTGAGTCTACCCTAGTAGTGAGGTAGTTTCAACCACGAAGTGGTGTAGATTCCACCTATATATAAATATAGTAATTTCTTATTTAAAACTCATAACTCAATGTGCCGTTCCACATTATGATGGTATGGGAAGGATTGCAATATTATCGTCTCGTTCTACACACGAAATATCATCTTTGTTTGGAAAGACAAATGAATTCGAATTATTCTTTCTTCTTCAAATTTTATTTCGTTATCATTTAGTGTCTTTTCTTAATAGCCTTTTCAATATAATAAAATTCTGTCATTTTAGAGAAGAATCGCGCTATTACAAAATCTTCTCCTTTTATTAGATATCCTGTGTCATCCAGAAGTGGGAAGCGAGTCATCATCATTGTCAGAGTCTGAAAGATTCACGGATATGTCTGATTCAGAGGAACTGACATTTTCTTGGGGGAGCATTTTACGTTTGACTCTCTGCCCAGAACTCTTTAAAGATAATTTTCTCTCTCGTTCTTTTTCTAAGGACTCCTTTTCAGTCAGCTCAGGAGTCAACGTATTATTTTTAGATTTTGTTTCTCTTCTCCTATTAACAATTTTTTTACGTTGATCTATCTTCGGATATGGTCAAATGTTTTGTAATAAATTGGCTTCTTGTGAATTATCTTTTTCATTTTTATTTTCTGGTGTCATGGTGGAGTTGTCTGCTTTACTTGATTCATTAATTTCAATATTACAGAGCTAGCTGCAAAATCATCATCCAAAAACGCTAGTCTATATATAGTCCAGGTTTTTTAAATGAATTAATTTTATTATTAATTGTAAATGCACGAAAATATGCCAGTTTACTCAATTCACCAATATTTCTAATGGTAATTGTTTTGCCCGGATGGGAAAGTATAGCCAATCATCATAAGCCACGACCAAAGCAGATTAGATTAGAAACGATGCATAGTGTGGGGTGGCACAATTTAAAACTTTTAACAGAAGTGTGTGACTGATGACTGTCGATTAGCAACAATA
>CAJUYH010010191.1:0-12628 GCA_910591685.1 Galerucella tenella
TAAATTTATTTTTAATTATCATGAATTTTAAGCTTAAACCATTTTTTTGTCACCGAATCAAAAATATCCTTCAATTCTTCATTTATAGTTTTTAGTACAGTTTCAACATCTTTACCTACAAACTATAGTAGTTCATCAGCGAATAGTTGAATGCTACATTTTTTTAATTTGAGAAAAATGTCGTTAATATACACAATAAATAGGTTGGGACCCAACACTGTCCCTTGTGGCACACCAAATACATTTTCTTTCTGCGTTGAGATGGAATTCCCATATTTTGTTTCTTGTGACCTCTTTGAGAGGTAAATTTTAAGCCACCTTTGCACTGTACCCTGCACACCATAAAATTTATTCAATTTTTCTAAAAGTAAATGTCGATCAATGGTTTCAGAGGCTCGTCTAAAATCCAGATATATCACTCCAATTATTTTTTTTTGGTTCAAAGCACTTCCAATTCATTAATAGGTACTGTTTGTAATGCACTTTCACAAGAGTTGTTTTTTCGAAATCCAGCCTGGTAAATAGTGAGGAGATTGTTATTTTCAAAGTAGTTTATGAACTGATTGTTCACAATTAATTCCAGCAGTTTTTCATACATAGGAACCATATTTATAGGTCGGAATTCTTCACTTTGTGTTGTGTTTACTTTTTTTTCTATTGGAATTACTGTAGATGTTTTCGAATCTTGAGGAAAATCCCCATATTCAAGAATAGTATTTATTACATCTAGAAACCTATCACCTATTGCTTCAAATGCTTTTTGTAGTATATTTGTTGTTATTCCATTTACACTGCTGTTTTTTTTCTTAATATTTTTTACCACATTTCTTAGTTCTGCAGATAATGATATACATTTAAATTTGTCCATTTTTGTGCTGCAGCATTCTACTCCTTCCATGACTTTTTTTATGTCTTCATTATTGATAGATGCATTGTACCTGAATTATCTATGGTACCTGATGCAATACTATGCAACCCACATTACGTAAAACCAGCGAACTAGCTGAGTGCGCCTTGGTTGAGAAGGAGGTGAAGGGGAGTAGAAGAGCATATGTCAAGATGATAAAGTGTTGTTTGTCAATGGTATTGAACTCGTAAATCCTAACTATTACATTTTTTAGTAACCACAAAACCACATTAATCACTAACCTTGTTTGTTATACTTATATATACAATACTTTGTATAAAATATTTGTTAAATTATTCTGCTATGGTTTCCTCGTCTCTATATACTTTTCCATTAAATGAAATATTTGTAGTTGTTCTTCTATTTTTCCCTCCCACTAATTTCTTTATGGTTTTCCACATTTCCTTTGCATCTCCTTTATTCATATCCATTTTTATATTATAATATCTCTTTTTTTGTTGTCTGATTATATTTACTACCCTATTTCTTTGTTCTCTATATTGGTTGTAGTCATTATTAATTTTTGTTATCATGGCCTTCCGGTATAATTCATCTCTTTTCTTTATGTTTTTTTCTATATCTGCAGTCCACCATTGTTTATTTGACCATTCCTTAATAATTTTTTGTCTTTTTGGAGCATGTAAAGCATGTTCGTCTAACACTTCTAGAAGATTTTTTAACAAGTATCGTTGATATTATGTCCATGTTTGTACAATTTCTATTCCACATTGTTTCCATAAGATCTAACTGAAAGTTCAAATCATTAAAATTGTTGTAATCTCTATAGACTTTTATAGTGTCATTTATATTTTCATATTCAACTAGGTATGCAGTAATAATGTTGTGATCTGTGATTTTTGGGGTTAACTGTATTTGAGGTTTAAAATTTTTATCATTTGTGATTAAAATGTCTATAATTGTTGATGTATTTGTTGTTGTTCTGGTAAAGTCTACTACATTTTAATATAGCCCATTTTCTGTTATGATTCTTTTTAATTTTTCAGAGTAGTATGTAGTTTTAGAAATATCAATATTGAAATCACCTATAAGTACAAATAAATGTTCCATCTTTGTTTGAAAATTCTTCTAAAAGGTCTTCCAAGTATTTTAAAAAGTTTGATTTGCTTGCTGCAGGCGAATGATACAGACAAAAAATTAAAAATTTGTTTCCTTTCATTATAATTTCGACCCCTGTTACCCACAGATTATTTGGTAATATATTTTTGATACAGTTTTTGAAGGAATCCCTTCTTTAATGTATTTCATGGTTCCTCCAGTGTGTCTACTATGTGATGTTGTATTAATTAACTTGTATCCATCAAAAACTAATTCATGATCATAATAGACAATGAAAATACAAATAAAAGTTGATTAGTTCAAACTATTAAAATTATAAAGTCTAGGCACAAAATTTTTCTTGTAAGGGCTAATATGATGTAAAATTCAAGGCGAAATAATGTAAATCATCTGGAACACAAAAGTAAATGTTTTAAATTTTAAAAACATGGGATATTGTCATAGATATAAAAAATTAGAAAGGAGTGAGAGATTTGTCCAAAATTTGAATAATTTATTTCTAATCCATTAGAAAAAGATGTAAACCTTTGGTTAAAACATCTATTAATATGTTTTACCTAAAATCATTTGGTTTAACTTGGTTTCAATATAAATTTTGATTTAATGAAAATGTGACATTTTCAAGTTTCTTGAATTAACATTCACTTAAATGAGCATAATTTATAAATATAAGTGACCAACACGATGAAATAAACACTTTAATTCGTTTAAATCTTCATTATATTTTTTGAACTGTTCAATACACATTCGTGACGCGTTTCGCTAACACAGTAGCCTTCTCACACTCAACTATATATCAAATATAATGAAGATTTAAACAAATTAAAGTGTTTTACTTCATCGTTTAGCTGGATCTTAATCAAGTCAAAGCCTCATCCATTTAATTTTTACAAGAGATTACATACTTGAAAACCAAAAATAATGAAAAGAATATTATGTATAGAACAAAATTCTTGTAAACTAGTTTTAAGAAATAAAAAAGTGAATTTAAGTGCAGTGATATAGGGGAAGTCGGGGCAAAGTGGGCCACTTAAGGTTTGTCATAACATAATTCTTAAACGAAAAGGTATTTTGGGATATTTTTTGCATCAGAGGGTTGCAGGACCATTTAGCTTTATATATTAAAAATATAGAACTAAAAATATCTTTTATCCAAAATCATATAAACGGTTTATGTAAAGTCTGCAATAAGTTCACTTTGCCCCACATGTGGGGCAAACTGAATCTTTAAGTGGGGCAAAATGAAACAAAAAAAATTTCAAACATTTATTCATTTTAATACGAAAAATATTTAAAAAACATGAAATCATTAACTACTTAATTATAAAAACTGAATTTTTCCATATCGTTACTTCTGTGGGCGTAGTTTTCCTTTAATGTCAGCTATTGTTATGATGGAAACATCATTGACATCTGGAAATATGAATACGTTCCAGTTTCCTCGATACTGCCTCATAAATTTCACTTCATAACTTGTTTTTTTGACGTCTATTATTTGCGCAACAAAATCTTTTTTCTCTTTATCATTGGTTATCTAAACTAGAACAATCCTCTACAAATAGATTTGTAGTTAGTTCGGCATTAAGTTTTTCAATTTTCTCGATTTCCACGTCTTCATTATCAGAAAATATTTCTGTGTCAGTAGAAATATCGCATATCTCAGTTTCCTGAATATTAGGTTCTTCGGAATCAGCAGAATCATGAACAACAATTTTTATTTTTTATAGCAGCTTTTTGTTCTTTTTCCACAAGTTTAGCTTTTTGTTGTTCTTTTTCTGCTTTTAACTCAGTAAGATATGGGGAAGATGTTGGTAACAGTTGTAGATCCTTTTTTTCTAATTTTTCTTTTAGCAGTTTTAGGAACCATCTTTGGTATAGGCATAATATCCTTAGGAGAAACAGCCTTTTTCATTTCATCAACAATTAAGACGTTCTGTTGATTCGCGGAACTGGGACCTGCCTCAGAGATTGATATTATTTCTCTTGGTGGGGTAGCTGCTGAATTGACTAATTTTTTTGCAGAACTTAGGGCTTTACTTGCTTCGGATTTTGTTTCTCAAATGAATCAGGTCCATAAAATTTTTTTGTTGGAATCGGAGGTTGCTGAACATTTTCTTTTCTTTTTGTATTTTTAGCTTCTATAGCAAAATCGTTTTCAACTTCTGATGAATCAGAGCCATCGTTATCTGAAGATTCGTGAATATTTTCTAAGCTATGTTGGCATTGATTTCCGTAACAGGACAGTCAGTAACCTCAACAAATTATTCAAATAAGTAGGAAGACACATTTAAAATGTCGGGGGCAAAGTGAACCGTTGGTTCACTTTGCCCCATACCAAAAAGTTCACTTTGCCCCAACTCATAATATTTCTGACAAGTGAGGTTGATGTAAAATTGTCAAGACATTTCGTTTCAATTTTCCAAAAAAACTACTTGTTATTAGTTGCTAAACACTAGGTATTAGCAATATTAGAAATACTTAACAAATAACCGACTTATACATTACTCTACTTACTTGCCATATTAGAATTTCACGTCAAAAAAATCAAAAACCGTTGTAAAACTTTATCTGATTCTTACTGAGGATTCTGATCCATAGCACACTGCTGCCAACTTAAATACGCAACGATGATATGGTAAGCCGTTTAAATGTCGCGAAAGATTTAAAATTTAAAAAGAAAGTTCACTTTGCCCCGACGGTTCACTTTGCCCCGACTTCCCCTAGTTACTTTTTCATAAGCAAATTGATGGAACACAAAATGTGTAAATTAATTTGGGAAACAAGAAGTTATGATTAGTTTATTCAAATATAAACATTTTGAAGATTCAATTAAAAATTGTTACTCTTGACTAAAGGACTAAAGGAAATATCGTACATTTCTATTATTATGACATATCTTAAGTGAGGTTAAGTGGCTCCAAACAGAAGGAGATCTTTTGACGATCTCAATTTTAACAATTAAATCCAAATCTTTGATTTGCAAAAAGAAGATGAGAAACTGTAAGTTTATAAAAACATTCCATCAACTGCCGTCACTATTTCATAAAAAAAAATCTTCTAAAACTCACTAACTATGTAAAATAAACAAACTAATTTTAATCCTTTTCGTAGTATGTAGTGATGAGCAAAGCAAGACCAAGACCAAGACTCGAACAGTCTCGGTCTTGGTCTTGCTCAAATCTGTCTGGTCTCGGTCTTGGTCTTGGTCTTGCTGTATTTTGTTTGGTCTTGGTTTTAGTCTTGGTCTTGCCATAATTTCTTAACGAACATCTTTCAAAACATTTTGTAAATATTTTATTTTCATGCAACAAACATTTTTAAACCTAAATTTACTATCTTTGAATTAAAAAGGTTCATTGAGACATTATGTACTCTTCGAACATTTTTGTAGATCCTTTTTTTTAAACAATGATTACTTTGTTTTTTCATGTACATATCGTTAAAATCTAGTAAAGAAAACTGACAATTCGACATGCCAACTTATATTGTTCCAAGAAAAGCATATATTGTTCCAAGAAAAGCATATATTATGTTGACGCTGTTATAAATATTTTATCTCATATAGTTACTGTGAAAAAGAATTTTTGGTTGAGTCTTGCGTATTTAGTCTTGGTCTTACATAGTCGGTCTTGGTATTAGTCTTGTTCTTGTTCATTCTGTCTTGGTCTTGGTCTTGCGAGTCGAAGAATGGTTTTGGTCTCGGTCTTGGTCTTGTTCTTGCTTTTTCGCAAGACCAAGACCAATTTTGCTCATCACTAGTAGTATGGTAGTGAACTAGATACCTTTGGTGTAAGCCTGGAAAAAAAATTGTAAGGATTACAATAGTTTTGTGCAGACATTTTTTGATGTTGATTTAACCTAAAATTTTTACTTGCCAATTTGAGGAAACATTTCTAATTACTATTTGAAACAGTATGTATTTCTGTGATGAGATGTCCAATTTAAAATGAATCTCATGAGAATTCTGATATTTTGACTTGGATATAATAATTTTAACATTAGTTGAGGAAAATATTGATAAAATAACATTTGTCAATCTACCTTTCATGATTTCAATAACCACAAAGGACTACTACACACGTCCTTGAGGAAAATATTGATAAAATAACATTTGTCAATCTACCTTTCATGATTTCAATAACCACAAAGGACTACTACACACGTCCATGATAGTAGTTTGTGCAACTAGTGAGGATATGATGGCCATATCGTACGAGAACTAAGTTTGGCGATATGGACAATCCATTCGAGTCGAACATGCCAAAAAGTGATGGCTCAAGTGGCGAAAAAAAATCTTTTTTTGGATTTTTCTTTGTAAA
Source organism: Galerucella tenella (assembly GCA_910591685.1). NCBI lineage: Eukaryota > Metazoa > Arthropoda > Insecta > Coleoptera > Chrysomelidae > Galerucella > Galerucella tenella. The sequence goes on from CAJUYH010010191.1 coordinate 6,304, forward strand.
TTGTGTATAACCCGCCAATTTTTTGACGGATTATTCTCAAAACAGGTGAATACTATCGATTTTTCGCAAAATCAGTCAAAAATTCGTGTTTCCCTATAGTTCAACGGACCCGTCGAAATCTTATTTGTATTTCTCCAGTCCATAAACCGTTAATAAAGTTTTTAGTACACTTTCTTAGATTTTTGGGGCAAAATATTTTGAACTGCATTTTCTGCTTTCTTCGATATGTGTGGATGAGTCGATGGTGATTCTTCAATATCGCTGATATCAGACATTTTGATAGATCATCGAAGTTTAGCTAGGTATCTACGAAAATTTAATACGTACTGATTTTGACATCTAAAATAATTACATAGGAACCTGGATTAACGTCAAATGCACAGCATGCTTGATTGAAAAATTATTGGTTTCTATTGATTGAAAATCTGTATCGTCATGAAAAATCTCTATCGTAATGGGTATCATTATGAAACGGATTATGGGCATATGGGAGTAGAAAAAAAAATTAATCAATCATTTTTAATTAACAATAGCCTGGCCAAAACAACAACAGCTCTGTCAATCACCTGGATTTGTATATATTTGAATATTTTATTAAGAAAAAACTTTATTTCATCATAGAAAAGAATAAGGGTGTGCTTTTTTAAGCCGGTTCCTCTAATATGACCAAATTTATGTTGGAAAGAATCTTAAAACACATTTTATTTGAATTTAATTTTAGGTGGAATGGATATTCAAATCTTATTGTATGGCTAGGAATGTGACATGCATATTTTTGTTCATTCTGAAGACACCGTCAATTATACAAGATTGGTTGTAAGACCAAGTAATATGCATCAGAATTTCAAGAATATTGTATAAATTTGGGCTGTAATTTGTGTTAAATGCCACATACTTTGATGACTTTTTATAATATGCAACATTCAGGTACAATTGGTAAGTTTATGATATTTTATATTTCCATGTACATCTGAGGAATTTAAATTTATCTGTGTGACCAAATCACTGAAAATAAAATGCTTATGCCATAATTTATAAAATCACATAAATTGAGATCATGAAAGTAGTAAATTTTGTCCATTTTTCTGTATAATATGTATAAACATTTTCCCATTTGTGACTTCCCAGTAAACCAAATAATGTAGATATATCAATTTTCTGTAAATTGTGATCTTGCTACATCACATTTATAAGATAACAGTTAACTAACATGTGACTCACCATGTTGATTTTAGAATATATGTTTTACATCATAAATTTTAGGTCACTGATATATTATACAATTACATCCCTGTTATATTCAATGAAAAATGTATAGAGAACCTAGTCCTTTCGAATATAAGGGATTGATAATAACAATAAAAAAATATTTCGAATTAAAATTTATTGATAAAAATATCACATTCTAAACTGATGAATAATATATATTGTAATGATATCAGATAATTAAATTACTTGAATCAACTCTATTCATAGAAGGATTACAGAAAAACAGAAATGCAAGAAATAAATATGTATGAAAAATTAATTTGAATACAAATTTTGAGATAAAAATCGAAAGACTTACCTTGAATTAATAAAGTATCATATATTTTTTTATCATATCCAGTAATAATTAAAGTGAATTTAGAATTCTTCATTTAAAATTAGTTTGCTTGTTTGTTTTTCATAATCAATATGTATTAGTTACACCTGAAATTGAAATCATTAGTATACAATATTTAATAATCAATATAAAGGTCTGTTCTCACAAGCATCACAGACAGTCTTTGACAATCCGGATTCGGCGCAAAGACGCTAAAGTGTTCTCGGGAGAACGATTTAGGGTCTCTGCACCGAATCCGGATTGTCAAAGATTGTCTGTGATGCCTGTGAGAACAGACCTTAAATTATATTTTTGGCAGAATTCTAACCTAAATTATAATTGAATGTCACTGTCAAGATGATGTATGTTTTGCGAAGACAGAACAGTCAGACATAATCATAGAATAATATTTTCAGAGATGGTTGTTAAGGAGATAATGTGTACTGCATTGTGATTTGAGCAATAAAATCAAAATTTAAAACGTTTATTAAAATAAATTTACAATTAGTTTATATAAAATATGTAATTGGAAAGATTTATTGGACATTGGTTATGAGTTTACATGAATTAAAATAAAATTATTGATGGTAGAAAATTGTATATTAGATATTTAAGAGGGATACATAATTTTAAATATTTTCATAAATGAGGACAATTTAAAAGGGTAAATTTAGTGAAATTCTTAGTATAAAAGGTAGAAAGAATTACAATAGTGCAAGAATGAATATTATAGGCAATAATAGACAGTAAACAAGAAATTATGAAATTTTGCAATTAAGAAAAAAAAATCAAGTGCTTCGGAAATATAAGATAGCAACAGGGGTTGTTGATTTGAGAAACAAGGGAAGAGAGTTGTTGGATTTTGGAAGAAAAGAAAGTTAAAAATTTTATTGAAAGTTGAAAAGATATAATAAAACTAAAATTATTAGTTTAAAAGTTTTTTTTTTCAAGACCAAGAAAGGTTCAGTGATATATCAAAGAATTATCGAAACGTTAAACACGTACCTGAAAATCATTAAGAAGTTGTGCCAGCGTCCCATAGGAGAACCAGATCCTTAAGTTTCATGTGAAATCCTATAATCTCGTATTCCTCAACAAATTTGCAGAAATATTCATCTAACCAGTTAGAAAAGTGAATAGTAAAGGTTGGTCAATTTAATTGGTATCAATATAAACGTTAATAAAAAGTCAGTAATAATTTAAATAAATTTCAAATTCAGTAATAATTTGAATAAATTTCAAAATTCAGTAATAATTTAATTGAACTAAAATAAATAAGAGCTCACCTTAGATTGTAGATTTTCCATTGATTTTAGGTTAGGTATTGTATGTGTGTAATTGTTTCATTCTGTAGTAGTTTCAGTTAAATTTGAATTATAAGAATATAAGGCAATCACAATTATCATTAAGCTAATTTGTCGAATTGATTTATGTTTTAATGGGTATGAACAATAAATTTTCAACATATCAGAAGAATAATTTATATTCATTTGCTGTGACAGAAGTGTTTGCTACACTCTCAACTCATCGACAGAGACATCTATTTTCAGTTTGGGTAAGATTTAAATCAATAAGAAAGGTTTGTTCATAGGCGTAACAAAAATTATTACTTCATATTTATTCGAATAAAATATATTGAAATATTTAAATTGAAGAACCTTCATAAATAATTGTAATAAATTGAAGAATTGATTCAAGTATCTGATATCTGCGAATTAAAAAAAAAATAATAGCGCCGGAACCCAAAAAGAGACATGTGAGCTGGCTGGAAGAAAGAGCAAGTATAGGCAGTATAAATTGTTATAAAAAATTAATATAGAGTTTAAATAAATTAAAAACAATACAAACCATAACAATATATATATTATGGCTTGATCCCCCTGTTGGGGTTTCGCCACTCCACGCTTTCTAGATCCATTTTTTTTTGGCGTGGATCAATCCCAATTTTTTCCTTTTAGAGTTTCTCTGTCAATGCTCTCCATAGTTTCCTATCCTCAACTTTGTCCTTCCATCCTCCAATTCCGGCTCTTGTTATATCTTCCTTCACCTGTTCCAGCCATTTTATTCTAGGTCTACCCCTACGTTTTCTACCCCCAGGATTCCATTGTGTCATTTGTAGTGTTATTTCTTGTTCTTCTGCTCTATATATGTGTCCCAGCCATTTCATTCTTTGTCTTTTTATTTTCCTTACTATGTCCTCTCCTTCCAGTTCTTGCTCAATTTCATAGTTCATTCTTTGTCTGTACTCGTTATCTCTCAATTTGATTGGTCCCAAAGACATGCATTCTTATAGCTTATATTACTGACATCGCATTGCAATTATCTCACCGTACTACTAATCTTGAATGTATAATTGAAAAAAAAGTCAATCAAAAGTGATATTTGTCAAAATATTTGACTATATACCTATAGTAAGACAAGAACAGCATTTATCATAGAAACAGTCAAGTATAGGGTCCAAAATTTAAAACTCACCTCTCAGTTTTCTTCAATTTATTTTTAACCCGTTCTTTAGCTTTAGCTAACCATCTCTCTATTTCTTGGATAATTTCATCGTCACAGGCATTTTGCGTTCTCTTATTACATTGAACAGCATCTCAAATTGTTCGATAAAGATATTATTCAACAGTAAAAACACAAGAGCTTTTTTTTATCGGATAAATTTCTCTTTGCAACGAAACAGTTTTGCCAATCACTAATTTTACGAGAAAATTTAGTGATTGGCAAAACTTTGAGTTAAAGAAATATTTATCTGATAAAAGAAAAGCTCGAGAGTTTTTTGGCAAGATAAATTAACGACATAATAGGTCTGTTCCAACCGCAATCAGAAACTGTCAGAAACGATCAGAGAATAACTAGTCATAGCAAACAACGAGTTTCCTTTTGCGTAATTCTTATTCCTGATTGCAATGGTCGACTATTCTCTGACAGTTTCTAACAGTTTGTGATTGCAGTTGGAACAGACCTAATATATGGATGAACAACAACAATAATTATCTTTATTAATAGTTAATACAATAAACTACAGAATTTTTGGATGAACAACAACAATAATTATCTTTATGCACGACCGGGCAAAAAAGTCCAAATTATAAATACGTTTAGCGGGCGTAAAGTGTCACTTTACCGCCCGCGGACTACTTTTAAAGTAATTTTTTTTTTCTTTTAAAAATGCACATGTAGTTCGTAAAACAAACTTTATTATTATTATTTATTATCATGGAAATATTTGGTACAATTAACAAAACATGAGTTTAATGAAGAAATGATAACTTCAAAAGCCCAAACATAAGATCCTCACACTTATAATTTTATACCTACTAATAACACAATTTGAACAATTACTTATAGAAATGTTAGAATTTGCTACCTTGCTCTGTTGTAAGTTGCTACGAACTTCTACTAACTCCGTATGATTTGGGTTACTGCTGGAAGGTGTATGCTCAAAAGAATCGGTATGCGACTAGTAGAAGGCATATCAGCATTTACAATTTTTTTGGCGATTTTCATTTTATTTGCCAAAGAATCTTCAATATAACCTTCTGCCACCGTTGTAGACTTCCAACCAGCATGTCGCTTTATGTATATCCTCACCTGCATTAGCTAACAAAGTTGCTGAAAATCGTCAAAAACAATGGTCTGTGTAGTCTGTTGGAGTAGGCAATTTTAAATAAGTTGCTATTTTAAAAGAAATTTGACCAAATTTATTCTTTCCAACCACCTGACTGGAACATTTTCCATTACGATGATACATAAAAAAACGTCCGTGGTTGGTATTTGTCGTACGTAGTGAAGCATATTTTCGATATAAGTCGAGATAACTTGGTGATTCCTGCTCTTTGTCAATCACACTGAAAATGCGGTCAATTTTAGTTTTAGATGCTCGTATGGTTACCAATAACGTTGTTCCTAAATCTCGAATATCGTCTATTGAAATATTAGCTAATTGCTCTCGACGACATGCTCCACAAATACCAAAAATTAGTGCAACCTACAATAAATAATCATATTAACATAATAGTCTAAAATAAAAAAATGAAAACAATTAACTTACTTTCATCATAATATATAAATTATCTGGAGCATCTACTTAAAATAATTCCATTTCTTCCCTGGTTAGAATTTTTGATTTGTTTGGTTTATAACCGTCTGATTTCCGTTTTAAGAATGTTGTCAATCTTGAATATCTAACGATGTTTATATTATTGTGCAAATTTACAGTTGCTTTTAACATCGAATAATATGACCATAGAGACGACGGCTTAGAAAAAATGCAAAAAATACATTTCCTGTATAGTAACCATCTATAACATTCTTCAATTTGCACCAGCTAACAAATTCATCGTAGACCTTATCGTATATTCTCTTACAATTGGCGGGTAGTAAACTTAATTTTGCATCTTCTGCTGCTTTAAAAATTTCCGGTGGTGTTCCGGAAACTATTTCATCGTCATTACTGTCCATTACATAAACAAAATTTATAAAACTTCTTCGAAAATATACTAAGAAACTTGCAATACGTGAAGTCGACTGTAAATAAAAATGGCGTCTACCTATTTTTGTCCTATTGACTTGGTTGCTATGGTAACGCGTATAGGTATATAGATTATTGTTTTATCATCTTATTAGTTTCAATAAGCATTTTTTTCATTTAACTATACAAATAATTTGGTAGATTGTTATCCAGGGTGAGTGTTTCTTCGTATAGTGTAAAATAATGGACTGTATGTATCTAAACTA
>CAJUYH010010192.1:0-12626 GCA_910591685.1 Galerucella tenella
ACACTTAACAAGTAGTATTAAAACCTATAACACTATCCTGATCATAGTTACCAAATTTGACTACATGCTGTTGAAAAATTCACTACATATTTCTCTGTAAGTATCTAGTTGGTATGAAAGCACTTCCTTAATAAGCCAGACGATAGGGGTAACAACTACAAGAAATTAGCAATACGGCAATTCTTTTTTTCATAAGTACCTTGAAGTATGTAGATTAATATACCAATTTTACCAGTGTATCATGGAGTACATATACATTTCCTGTAATACTTTTTGGAGGCACCTAGAAGTATAAACTTCTGTATGTGCCTAATAATTTTTTTTTCCGCAAATCGCTAGGAAATTTTGACATTCCTGTCAAAATTTCTTGAAGAAAAAGTCAGGACTTCCTTACTGTAAGGAAATGATATTTCCGTACAGTTGTTAGTGTTCTACATAAATGATTGAAAACACATTGCTTATAAGGAATTAATTTATATTTTGAAAACATCAAGTCATTGCTGAATACATTTTTAAGATCAATTTGTTATATTTACAGTAATTTGACAGTTAGTACAATTATTGAACATTGGAGGAACACACTTTAGAACTATGAGAAACATTTTGGACAACATGCAGGGTGGTAGGGTCATTTTGTTGAATATTTTGTACTGTGAAAATTTTATTTGCCACCTCAACCTTATTGTTAAGCGATTCTTCGATATATCCTTCAGCAACGTTTGATGACTTCCATCCGCCATGCCTCTTTAAACTAGTTATGTCGGCACCAGAGTCAACCAATATTGTTGCAGAAGACCGACGATAGCAGTGACCAGTATATTCTGTCGGATTTACCAAGTTCAAATAAGTAGCAACTATTTTGGGCATTTTTCTAAATTGATGAATTCCTACCACTTGTCTACAACCCTTTCCGCTTTGATATTTAAAGAAAAATCGGTCACTGTTCATATTTTCTGGTCTTAACCAAACATACTTTCGATAAACATTCAAGTAGATCTGATTAATTACAAATGATCTTGGTTTGTTGGTTTTCGAATCAGGTATGCTGATTAAAAGCTTAGATTCTAAGTCTTCTGTATCGTGTACAGTCATTCGGACTAACTCATCCATTCTACAGGCCCCAGAAATACCAAATATTACAGCCACCTAAAAAATAAATGAAGCTATAATCTAAATAGAAATTAAAACCTTGTAAATTACCTTAATCATTAAATTTTTTTTATCTGGAGCTTCCTGGATAAATTTTTCAATTTCTTCCTTCGTTAAAATCTTAGATTTCTTTGCCCTATAACCTTGAGCTTGCCGTTTCAATAAAGAACGAAGTTTTGAGTATGTAGATATATCTACATTGTGTTTAAGTGCAAGGGTTGACTTCAGCATTGAATAATTGGCCCATAATGTTGAAGATTTCATCTTTAAACAAAGGTCTAGGAAGTATGCCATTACAACATTTTCTGAGAAAGAACTCGTATTTTTACTCATGCGATAATCCATAAAACGTCTGTATGCATTTTCGTACTTTTCTCTTGATTTCTTTGGCAATAATTCTAATGAAGCAGTATTCACTGCCTCAACCAGCTCTGGAGGAGTCCCAGGAATGGAAATTTCATCATCACTTATCATTTTACTTTCGAGAACACCAGCAATTAAATTTATAAGCGTCAAGTTTGACAATTCAACCTCAATACGTTTCCATAGTAACCCAAGTAATTTTATTAGGAATTTCAAAGCACCATTTATTTGGGAATAAAATTATCGCGTTTTTTTTTTAAATCAATCAATATCTGTCGAATTTTAAACGATTTGCGGAAAAATAGTATGTTTACCTCGTAGGAAAAGCCACATTCCTGGACTCTTCACAGTCGTCCAGGAATGTTAAGCTTTTCTACCCGGTAAACAATGTACTATTTCGTATATATTTTACACAGTCAAATAATAAACCTATTCAACAAGATATCTAAAATGAGCATGTAATGCATAAGCTATCCATTTGAAAGGCACCTAGAAGGAGGAACTTCTGTATGTGCCTATTAAAAAATTCTCTTATATTTTATACGGTTAAAATAATAACACTATTGAACTAAAATAACTAAAATCTAACGTATAATTTTTTGACAATATTTAAAAATGGGAAAGTTGAATTACTTTTTATCACAGTTTGTTTCGAGGTATTGAATAAGAATGTTTTTAAATGTTTCCAAGCTATAGTGAAAAGGTATAAAATATTATTAATATATAATGGACTGCCTTGTTGTGAAGTGAAAAAACTGAAACAAAAATAATAACAGCGCAAGTATTCAACTAAACACGGGATAAATGTTTAAGCTTAAGATTCTGCTCACGCTCTCAGCAACGTCATAGTTTCTATTTTGCTCAATTTAATCCGAATGCTTTATGAATAATTCAAAAAATTCAGTTTAATTAATAAAATATGAATCTTCACTATATTTACCCCATAATTCTTGTACTAATTTATCGCGAAGTATATTTTAGCAGAAACCTTGTTAAAACTTCCCATTTGTATGCAAGATGCTTGTCTTCTACGCTTGTAATTTCACTAACGTTGCTTCATTATTGCATAGAGTGGAAATTTAACTTTACGTTAACTCTGGCCTGTGTTTGATTTAATTATGACAAAATTTAGAATGAAAACAACCAGTTTCCGTTTACGTCTTTTCATTTTATGCTATTTCCGGGAAAACTATTTATACCTCGACATTTTCTTACTAGTTAATTAATAATTTCTAGAAGATAATATGACATAGAAATGTTTGACAAATTATCAAATAACCGTTATAAAAGCGTGAGCCATATAAAGTACCGCGTGTCTGATTAAAAGAGGTAACAAGTTTTATCTCAGAAACTATACAGGGTGTCCCACGACGTTTTGACAGTCCAATTTCTCGAAAACTATTCATATGACGTATGAAATTTGACAGATATAAACAGTCGAAACTGATTCTTATATTTATTATAAAATGACTTACGTTTTTCCTGTCATTTCGGGTCACGTGACCCAACATAACTTTTAAATGGGACAACCGATATAATATTAAAAATTTGGATATATCATTTGAAAACAAATTCAACGATACCATACTTGTCATAATTGTATTGTGCAGTAATGATAATAGGGGCAATTAAATGAACATCTGTATAAATTATTTTATTAAAAAACGTAACATACGGAATTGAAAAGTACAAGTAATAAAGAAGTTGTTCAAATTGATGACCATGTACATTGACACAATGTTCAAACCTTGTTAAAAGATTTCTTGTAAGTGATGCTGCAATCATTGCGGGTGTTACGGTCCGACATGCCTGTCTTATTTTATTCTTTAAATCATCTAAATCAATCGGGGGTGTGACATAAACTAGACCTTTTAAGTAACCCCAGAGAAAGAAATCTAAGGGTATAATATCCGGAGAACGGGGTGGCCACAGAATCGCAGCATTTCGACCAATCCATTTTTCAGGAAATGTGTTGTTAAGATATTCTCTAACTGGCCCAAAAAAGTGAGGAGATGCTCCATCTTGCTGCCACCACATTGTTTGCCTTTCATGTAAGGGAATATCTTCAAGTAATTCTGGTAGAGTATTTTGAAGAAAATTGAAGTATCTTTGCTCCGTTTATGTTCCTTCATAAAAATAGGGACCAATCAACCGACCGTGGAATAAACCGCACCAAACATTGATTCCCCATATTGGTTTCGCACATCCACTTTGGATTCTCCTGCGACCAATAATGACAATTATGGCGATTAACAATACCATTGTTAGGAAATCTACTTTCATCACTCCATAATATTTTTTCTAAAAAAGATGGGTCATCATTAATGTGTCCTAACATTTCAGCAATAAAATGTATTCTCCTTTCCGGATCTGCAGGAACTAAACCTTGTGTTAAATGTATTTTATAAGGATGGTATTTGTGATTTTTCAATACTCTTTGTATTGAACTTCTACTTATTTGTAATTCTTGTTCAAGAAATCGTATTGAGGTGTGTGGATTCACCTGAAGATAAGCCAAAATATTTATCACATTGTCATCTGTCTGAGCGGTCTTTTGACGAGGAACTTGATTTTAACCGCTTGGAAGAGAACATAGACAAAAGTATTTTTGCTTGGAGTTATTCTATAAGGAAAACGATTTCTGTACAAACCTTGAGCATGAGTTTTGTTTTTTCCACATTCTCCATAAATAAGTAGCATGTCAACATATTCATCGTAAGTAAATATTGAAGGCATTATTTACTTATTATTACAGTGTCTTCACTAAAATATGACTAATAATGACAGTTCTTGAATAAAATCTCACCTAACAATAATGAATGACAACCTATGTTGTTGATACTATTGTTTCACAGCCACCAAAATTTTTGAGTGCAAAATATTACTTTAATAAATTTAATAAAAATAAAAAAGCTCCTATTATCATTACTGCACAATACAGTGTGGTATCGTTGAATTTGTTTCCCAATTATATATCCAAAATTGCAATATTATACTGATTAAACATTTAAAAAAATTATGTTGGGGTCACGCGACCCGAAATGGCAGGAAAAACGGAAGTCATTTTATAATAAATATAAGCATCAGTTTCGACTGTTTATATCTGCCAAATTCCATACATGTCATATGAACAGTTTTCGAGAAATTGGACTGTCAAAACGTCGTGGGACACCCTGTATATCGTACAGCTTTGGAGAAAAAATTTATAATTTGCTTAAATATTCATTATAATTAAATATTTAACACAATTATCTCTGCTACCTACGGCGGATTCCAAATGATTAAATGAGAAATTGTGATTGGAAGTCGAGCAAACTTTTTAACAATAGAATATTATTGCTCTTGGGTCATTTATTGAATGAAATTATTCAAAATATATTCATTTTCACTCTTTTTTGATGACCAAATTCTTTAAATACGTGAGATGCATTTCTGAAAATTAATTTTTAATAATAAATGCTGGGAAATTACTGGCCTTTTAAAAAAAAAACCTCTCATCTTATAGAAAAACTTCCTGCAAAAAACGCGAGAGATAAAGATAATGATTCCCGTTTCTTTATACACTGCATATTCCAACCAACCCCGAATATTAGAAGTTTAAATATTTACATAGCCACGTGTTTGCCTAACATCAATCAAATTGATCCTCGGGAATATTGGAAAGAAAAACACTCGGAAACTCTCCTGAAATCATATTTTTTATAAGGAGTCGGCTAAGGCCCGAATAAACTATTCGTATGTTGACGGAACTTTTGCGAAATGAAATTACACTGTTTACCGACACGTCATCTCATACCTACAAGAAACGTTTTTGGTTTTTGAAGCAGGTCAATAAATTTCCTAGATTCATATTTGGTTCATATGAACAGCTATTTTACAAATGAAATTTGGTATCTGGGATTGTAGAAGTGACGCGTTGTTTTTATTTCCAAAGTTCTAGGTTATGTTAAGTCCATTTTCCACGGTGCGAGTTCACGCTGCAAGTCGAAACAGTTGCATGCAACTTGTCGTTTTTTATCGTTGGTAACTTTTCTGGTGGATTTTGTCGCACCAACCCAAGATTTATATTGGCTGCTCCGCTCTAACATTGCTGTCACTGATATGTCAATCAAGCTGGCAACACGTTACGTTTTCTCTATGCCTGGATGAATCACAGCAAGTCAAGAGTTTGTCAAACGTCCGCTAGAGGGCGTAACAACCAACACTAAGTAGAAAAATGGGATTTTTATAGAATTTTGCCTGATGAAAGTATATCGATGATATCATTTATTTATTTACTGACTATTCACCTACACTTTTTGATTGAAATATTTTTTTCTATCTTTCAAAATAAAGCGGGGGGGAGGAGTTCAATTTTTTTTTCAAACAAAGCAAGATTTCTCCCGTTTCGCTTGACCGATTTTAACAAATTTGGGCTCATATGAAAAAGCATAATTTACACTACAAAACTTTTACTTGGTTTTGACTTTTTGACTTTCGTCTTCGCCGCTAGATGGCGTTAACTGAAATGGAGGCAAACTTTTGAGTTTTTTTCAAAAAAAAAACAAATGTAATGGTATACTCATTTTTACATATTTCAAAAGAGGATACATTTTTCTGGAATTTGATGGAAAAAATTAATCATCTACCTTTTGTTGAACCGTTGATATTGAACAAAATATTATTTTATTACATTAAAATATAGCACGCCACTGCTTTTTATCATAAGAAAAATCATTTTCGTAATTACTTATAAGTTGCTAACAAAAAACCCCCCGACTTTTTTTCGTTAGACAAACGGTTTTGGATTGAAAAAATAACATAGGTTTACAAACAAATCGGTTAAGCGAAACAGGAGAAATCTTGGTTTGTTTGAAAAAACAATTGAACTTCCCCCACCGCTTTAATTTGAAAGATAGAAAAAAAAATTCAGTCAAAAAGTGTAGGTGAATAGTCAGTAAATAAATAAATGATATCATCGATATACTTTCATCAGGCAAAATTCTATTCTACTTGGTGTTAGTTGTTACGCCCCCTAGCAGACGTTTGACAAGCTTGAAAATAATGTCCAGCAATTTCTCTTGGCGACTTTCATTATAAATTTTTTTTCTAATGAGATATGGCCGCTCGCTACCCTTTACTGATCACTCTGTACTTTTTCTCACATTGATTTGTCCCAGCAACAAGTCGCTGCGATTTGACACAACCTGGAAAATGAACTTTATTGTAAAATCTTCTCCAAGCACATGGGTCTTTAGAGAGTTCTCTTCTCATTTTTCAGTTAAATAATCAGATCTGTGGTATTTACAGAATTGTTTATGTTGAAAAATGCAATTTTGCGAACGATTTCTAGTCCCATCATAGACATTTTATCAGTTAATTCTCTTAATGCTTGTAAAAAATAAATTCAATTTACACCCATATATTTGAAATATTCACCTGAATCGAATAGTGAACATTAGAACGATCTAACTTTTGAATTGCAGGAGTTACGCGATGTTGTTTGTTTGAGAAATTGGTTTTTTGAAAAAAAAAATGTGAAATTTAGAAATATAATCAATAAATAATTCAATACAAAAAATCTTTTCCAAATGAGAATAATTTATTGTATGAAGGTGTAAAATCGGCGGCAAATTAATTCTAGAAATTAAAGTCTGCAGTATCTACCCGCATTGCCATCTGCATCCATATGAAGAAATTAAGACTTGAGGTTTAAAACAATTTAGCCGTTTTAGCACGTAAATGTTTAAGGAAAGCAGCGCCTGTGGTTTCGAGCCTGAAATATATATATATATTTAAAATTATAACGAGGGAAGCAAACGAAAATCTGCAAGCAAGTTTTGCTATAATGAGAGTTAAGTGGAAATGAGAAGACTTTATCTTGAAGAATTGAACGTTCAGACAGTGCTGCCAAAAATTTTAATTAACCATGATAAATAGCTTATTCTCATTAATAATTCATATGTGCTAGGCTAGAACTACGCGGTTTAAGAGTAACTTTGAAGATATAAAACAAAATGATGGGTTTTATTATTAAAATAATGGTAAAGTAAAACTGGAATTGGTGTGAAATAAGAGCCCCATAAAGACATGTGGGATTCAAACAAAAATTAGTGAGTCATGGATACAATAGAAGAATTGAAATATTGTGAAACAAATTCAAAGACAAAATAGGCAGAGGATAAATATTTTTTTTTCTTAAGTGACTATTTAAGACCTTTTTCAAAATGAAGACCAAGAAACTTAATGTTTATGAAGTGCCCACCGATGTTATCAAATCACAAAATCTACATTCTTCTTCCTTCACTATTTTGGGCTTTTTCAGGTGCCCATTCAGGCGACAATATCCCTTTATAGGATCCTTGTTAAAACTCTTAGCGCAGTTTTACTTTGACTTATGCATTCATTTGATCTCAACAGGTTGTAGTCACCCAGGAGAGTCTTTGATTGTATAAGCCCTACTAGATCTTTTCAATGGTCAGATTTTCTTTTTTTCTCGGCTTACATTTGGGCTGATTCCGCAAAAAGGGTTCAGGCCCCCAGAAAGGTATTTCAGTCCCCCTTTTTGCTAGTTCATCTGCTATTTCATTTCCTTTTATTCCAGTGTGTCCTGGAATCCATAGTAAGGTGACTATATGTTCTCGCCCAGTTCATTGAGTTTGTCTAGGCATTCCCACACCATTTTGGAATTGATTACGCAAGAGCTCAGTGCTTCAATGGCTGCTTGACTATCCGACATTATGATAATCCTTTGTCTTCTGTATCATTTATCAATATTGAACTGGGCGCACTTTTTCATGGCGTGGATTTCCGCTTGAAAGATACTTGGGTTTTTCCCAAGCTCTCAGAGTGTTTGGTTCCTGGCCCGAACACTCCTATCCCAGTTCCTTCTATTGCTTTTGAGCCGTCTGTGTACCATTGAATGGCCTTCTTTCCAAGTCTGGTAATGGTATTTGGATCCCATTCCTTCTTTTTGCTTAATTCCGTAACGAATTTCTTTGCAAAGTTATACTTTTTCATCATACCGTCTTGTGGCATGTCCCATACTGTCTGATTTCGAAGATGATTCCCTCTCTACTCAATCTGTATCTTGTTCTTACTGCAACGCTTTCCACCACTATATGTAGAGGGGTGAGGTTGAGAATCACTTCCATGGCTGCCGTTGGGCATGTTCTCATTTGCATTCTCATTGCATATTATACCATTAGGAACAAGCCAAGTCGAAAAAGTTTATATAAAAATTAGCTAATTTATTCAAATGACGAATCTGATAAAAAGTTGATCCGAGAGATTGAAGTAACTCCCATACGAAAAAAAAATTAATAAAACGAATGTCGGGGAAAATGTTTCCTCTAAGAAAGCTTTCGCGTGTCAACGAACAATCGGACACCCCTAATAAGAAGGTTCGAATCTGGAATTTCCAAATTATAATTAATATTTTGAGAAACAATCAATTTGTCTGGACGTAAAAGGATCTGATAAAAGTTAGGTATATAAAATTTCATCGCTAATAGTGTGACTTTAAACATTTTTCTTGAAAATAATACCAGGTTGACTTTGGACTTATCGTTTTTCTTATCACAACCATATGTTAATAAATCAAAAAGCACCAGTCAATAGCCATGGGCGTAATAAAACGATAAATTAATTAATTTTGATTATACAGTCACGCAATACACAATATGTGTGCTTGCTAGTATGTTGCCATTTTAAATTATACAGTACTCAATGTAAGTAGGGAGCAATTGCATTATAGATCATGTGATTAATTTGGATTAAAAATGTCGAACTATGTAATTTTCTTATCGATTTAACAAATAAACCATTTTTATATCCATTACACACATTCTTAATTCATAACAGCACAGCTTTGCCGAGACATAAATATAGCAGAATAAAAATCTTCCTGTGCTTTGCCGTGATCGGAATCCATTTAAAAACAAATTAAAATTCATTATAGAGGGCGGTAGATTTTGAGGATAGGTCACTTTTTGCACTTTTGTAGAGCTATGAGTAAGCTATCAATTCGGGGTCATACTTGGGAGGATTTGTACTATGGTACTACGTCTTGAATCGTGTTTCTTAATTATTATTATCGAATATACCTTAAATTGTATACTTAATAAAATCTATCGAAATATAATGAATATAATGTCAAATATTGACAATAATAGTGTGCAAAGTAAACTTAGCCCATGTGTATATGTGATTGTTTGATTTCAAAGGCCGCTAAAATTACATTATCATTGCTGTTGTTAAGTAAAGTCTCTAAGAACTTGTACATTGCAAGCCTTTTATTCCATTGGCATTTTAAAATCATAAATAACAAATTAGAACAAATAGAATCCGCTTCTATCGTATATTTTTTGAGTTAAACTTTCCGTTAGAAAAATACCCAACAAAGTTATATCAACTGGGCAATGCATTTTGCATGAAGTTATTTTCGGAGTATGCTGAACATTTTAACGTTCCGTGGAAAAACTGTGTAGTATTTTTTTTGGAAATGTGAAAATTGTGCATCTCAATTGAAGTTAATCAAATAGAGACAATAGAGTTTGCTTAGAGCGGAAAAAAATCATAGAAATACGACAAAAGCAATTTTCATTACTAGATTTCTTCAATTATTAATTCACTGTGGATGAAGATGAGAAAATCACAAAAAATTTCGAGATATTGTAATGTCAAAATGTTATGAAAATAAGTTTATTATGGATAACATTTTATAGAAACTTTTTCCTCTCGATATTCTTTTCAACATCTCAAATATTTGACATAATTCTCACGTTTTAAAAAGTTTGTAGTATTGCGCAGGTGTTACAGAGTCCAGAAAACGTGCTAGCTTGTCGAAATCATTCGTTGTAAGTCTGTTTTAATGTTTGTCGAAGGCGAAGCTTGCATTTTATGGCAGGATATAATTCACGAAATTTGAAAGTTTAATTTCTGTAATGTCCGCTGTATTACCATTATTTTCCGAGATTTAATGTCTTAACTGCATCCTCCCAACTTTTCGTTGTCGAGAAAATGAAAATACATTGTATTTTGCAAACTGTTACAGAAACAAGGGAACTTTCTAATGTGAATAGTTGTCAGAAAATTTTATTCTAAAAGAAAAACTTATAAAACGTATATTTAGCATCTGAAAGTGTTTAGCAGACATAATTTGACGGGAATCGGGTAAGAAAAATTGGTTATAAAATGAATGAATTGAGCTGGACTTAGTGAATACGAGTGTCAAATATGTTGTTATAGTTGACAATTTACTGTCATGTTTAGTTCAGGCACAGAATACTCCAGCCAAACAAGAAACGAAAGCCGGAGTAAATCCTTTGATATTTTGGCAAAATTTCGTGACCTTCAAACTCACGTTGACAGATAACGGATCAACTTACACTGAGAAAATTGTTCACAAAATGTAAATTAAATGTTAACTACACGCAAAAAAGTGAAACCAAAGAATCTCTAATAGTAATTGTTTATTTTTATGACTTGTTTCGACAAAGTTTTAATTGTTCATCTCAATTTATGAATTGTTCAAGTTAATTTAACAGCTTAACAAATATTGTGAAAAACATTACATAAGTATTTTTTTATCTATGGTTTAGTTAACGCCAAAGTTTCAGGCCGCTTCGTTTGAAGCTGTATCTAATACGTAATTAAGCATAGAAAATGTTCGCAAAGAAAGTTCTTACAATTTTCCAAGACAGTAGCCCCAATAAAGTAAGATCCCAGTCACCTCATACTCACGTAATTGTAGCGCGAGAGCATTTAGAGAATTTTTCAAGTGCATGAGTACAAGTGATATGCACTCTGACGCATGAATATATCTCTCTCACAACTCGTGGCTACTCTGAGTTAGTGTCATGCTATCCGCATTCTTATGAGAACGTATAGAAACCACATTCCATTCCTAGAACGTGCTCTCTGGCTTAAGAGAGCGATGTGTCGATTTTAAGGGGTATTACTTGGGCAAATACCATAATCCAAAAAACTCAAACCTCAATATTCGGTTTCTCGTTTGATACCGCATTTGTTGACGGAAGAAGAGAAAGCAATTAGAGTCAATTGGTGTTAAAAAATTCCTGGACTAACTTTTATGAACCCGAAATAAACCTCAGTCGGCTCGGTAAGTGTTGGAAGATGAACGAAAAGTTTAATCGAAAATAGTTCCAAGAATATTTTGGTCTCCAAAGGGGGTCAGGTAGCAGCAGTTTCTCTGCAAGATCAAAAAACTGATACTGATTGGTACATATCGAACTGCTGAGTTTACTGAAAGGCAAATCCCAAGCGGTTCGAGAAACAATTGGGTTTTTAACCATCCTCCATACACTTTGAATGTACCACTCAGCCAATGGAATAACAACTTCCAGAATTGGTTCCAAAGGATGGAAAAATGCAATTTTCTTTCCTATAAAATACTTTAGAAAACTAAAGTTTTCTACAGTATTATTTGGAATAATACGAGTAGTAGATTAACTTTTATGTTTTCCACAACTAAATCATCTTTGCAGTTCACAAAATCGTACCTACTTAAATTTCAACTTTATTTATCTTTAATCAAATATTTCGAACGTTTTAATTTGAAATGAATGCATATAGTAGTCAAAACAGACATGATAGTTCACAGAATACATTAAATTACTCACAATTAACATAGTAACTAACGTTTTCTCTGACTACTTCAACCAAATATTAGTTCAGCTTATGCCAAGCTGTATAAATATCTCATACACTATTTACTATCTATTTAATGTCTCCTCTAGTTTCATCTACCACTTGTTCGCTGTACAAGTTAGCACTCATCATAGTTGAGTTTGATAAAACATTTCCCAAACAAAATATTTTTTCCGCAAACGTCAAAAAAAGTAGACATTATTAACGTCAATTCATGATGTTGAAGTATGATTTTACAGACGCCACTTTTTTGTACGGCCGTGAGCGGACAAAAAAGTACTTTTTTGTACGCTGACGGCCGTACAAAAAGTAGGATTTTTAACAGGGAAAATAATTATTAGTTGAACTTTTAAACTTTATTAACGATAATAATTATTAATTGTAAAATTACAGTTATTTAAGGTTGCACCGCACATATTAATGCACTACCTGATTTATTCACTTCCAATTCAAGCGAATTTTGT
>CAJUYH010010193.1:0-12625 GCA_910591685.1 Galerucella tenella
GTAGAAAAAATTGACCTTTACCCTGACGTCATACCTAATAACCTCGCGAAATCAATCAAAAATGGCTACAACTACTTTGTCGTGTGCGTAAATACGTTGACTGCTTGTTTATCTTGTTCAGCCACCGTCTAAGAAGTGAGGTTAAGTTGGAAATATTCATAAAATGCGAAAAAAAAAATCTGTACTTATTGTGGAATGAAAATAATAAATTAGAGGAAAAAAACGATTTTATAGAATTTATCTGAATGCAAATGATGGAACGATTTGAACAAAACTCGATGTATCAAAATAATGACAGTTGTCATAAGGGGTCAAAATAAATTCTTATGAATACAACCGATTAATCGTTTTTGGTGCTATCTCTTTCCAACATTTGGAAGTAATAATTAGAGTTACATAAGAACGTATGTCATTGCTTGAAAGACAAGTGTACGTATATTGTATGATATGTTTTTACTGTCGGTAGAAAAGGATGAGGTATATAAAGTTTGTGTTTACTACTGTTCATTGTTAGTGACGTCAGGTTAATTTTTTCTACTGTAATATCATACACCACATACACCAAAAAAGGGTTATTTCAGTATAAAATTTCAAAAATAAAAACTATTTAAACGGGAAATTTCTCTTATCAATAAACAAAAATAAAACAAACTAGAGAAGACAGTTTAAAAGTTATAATGTAACTTATAAAAAATAAACTAAAATTTGAATTAAACTTTACAAAATAAAAATTAACAAATCACCTGAAATATATTTGAACTTTAAACCGAACTTTAAACAAGAATCTTGATAACTTCTTTCTAATTTATTAAAATCCTTTTCACATAATTCCAGAATCTTCAAAAGCTTTATAAAAGTTTATTGGCTAAAATTAATCTAAAAAGAAAGAACCTGAAAAATAAAAAATTTATTAGTTAGGTTATAAAATCTGACATAAAAATAGAAAGAGTATATTTATGAACATAGTTAACTAAGAGTGAACTTAGATTTCTCAACTCGAACGGAAGAAAGGACCTTAGTAACAGAAATAAAAACAAATGTCAAATAATTTTTAAAATTTTGTAATTAAACGATAAAAACAACAATGAAGTATTTAAAGATATTAATAATAAACTTTTATATTAAAAAAGGAACATAAAATTAAACATTCAAGTCAAGTAATAAAAATTAAAAATTATCAAATGAATTTGATTGGTCAGTTGATATAAACAAAAGTTTAAACTAAGTGACACATGGTTGTTGATAACAAAAAAAGAGAATTACGTTGTTATTGATTAGAAACGGGGAAGAGAGCGTCCCTCAGTAAAAAGAGATACAGATTTGAAAAGAAAATTTTTTTTGTATTGTTAAAATAATTAAAATTTAAGTCATAACTAAGTAAAAAGGAAAATATATAGTGAAAAAGTGTTACTAACCTTTTTTAACAAGTTTCTGTTAAAATTCTGTGATAAAAATATCCACTTAAATTGATAAAACCTTCAAATAAACCATAAATGAAAACTCTAAGAGGCCATTTATACTGAAAACTCTCCAAGCTGACGACGGAATCTGAGCCAAGCAATCCAAATCAAGGACTGACAGGCCAGAGCGGTCTGAAACATAAAAAAAAGTAATTATTAGAATTTCAAAACGTAGAAGAAAGAAAGGTATATGATAAACTATAATTTGAATCATCAACTTACATGTGTGTAGTGATAATAAAAATCTGATATTTATCTCTCATTATTGAGGTAGTAGAGTCGTCCATTTTGATGGAAACAGATGTTCCCAACCAGTAGTATAAGAATAATTGGTATATTGACCCTTTTACATATTGTATGCAAAAGGAGTTGCATAACTTGTGTAAGAACTAGATGTTAATTTCCATTAGTATGAATGTTCAGGAGTGAAAGGTAAGAGTTTAACCTAACAGTAAAAGGATAAATTTATTACCATTTCACAGATTACGGAACTAATTTTTTCTTTCATTTCGATAAGGTTGGCAAAACTTAGCACACTATCAAACAATTTCAAGGGCAAGGACACAGGACCGGCATAAAAGTTTTCAAATACAATTAAAGTTATAAAAATAAAAAAGGTATGTGAAGTTTTTAATACCTGAACTCAACAAGTATTGAAGAGTCCTAGAAAACCGGTAAGTGGTGTATGATATCAATAACCATAAAATAAATTTCTTAAAATCATTGGCGCCCAACAAATAAATATATCAATACAAACAAAATAAAACTTTAATAAAAATAATAACACACAAAACACTAAATTCATATCACTATCTATCTATATACCGAAAAGATCTCAGAATTTGTACACGTGCATGTTAGATAAAATTTTTTTAACTTTCGTTAAAATTTAGAAAGGTGTCCTTAAATCGAAGTGATTTCTAAATGAATAATATCTTTTGTTATCTAATTTGTATGTTCTTACGAGTCCGTTATATAGAGGGTCATTGCAGCTTTCTAGAGCAGTGTTTTTGTCCGTTACACAGAGGTGACAAAATATACAGGTTTTACTGTATTCCCATGAAATGAGTATTCGATTTTTGAAATGTTAATTAATGAGATGTTTTTATATAAACATGTATTTTATGCCAGCTTCCAGTTTTCTGATATAGTAAATTCAATTCTTGGAATTCTGAAAGTACGTGAAAGAGCTCATTTTAGAAAATTAGTCGGAAATTCATAGCTTTCCTCTTAGTTTGGAGCATATTTATTATTCCATCACGTCAATTCATATAATTGAAAAAATTATTCCAGCGCGGGACATCGAAAATTTCTGATAATTACAGCCAAGACTAAATTAAAAAAGGTGCAGATTATTTAATTTCGTATTTTTGACGTTTTGACATTTATTTGAAAGTTCAAAGTTCAAATCACGTGGCTAATAATCATTTCATGTACAAGATTCAAAATTTCACTTTGTTTTTAGAGCTCACGAAAAATGTTTTATTCAAAAATCACCGTCTCGTTTTTCAAAAACAGTCTATTAGCCAAGCTCTACTGCTTTGTGTATTTAAAACTAAAAAACGACCAAATTTAAAATAAAAAAAATGCGAATGATGCACACTTGAAAACAGTTCAGATTTCACATCAACGTTAATGTTCGCAATCGAGTCCTCGAGTTTTTTCCGATTCAATTTCATTATTTCGAACCACGGCGAGATGCACTTTCCATTCTTTCATTTAGAGCACTCCAAGGACTATGGCTAGGGATGGCGCGGGGGAGTCATTTCCCAATGTTGATCAAGTTGAAATTGCATCAGACTAAAACGTGTGCTCTTTACAACCGTTAAAATATATTTGCTGAAAATACTAATTTTCTTTAATTCGTAAAGTAGTTGACTTCAACTTTAGATTGTTAATTATACGGGGTATGTCACAACGTTTGGACATTCAAATATCCAGAGAATAATTATTGTTCATATGATAAATACGAAATTTGACAGTACAAACAATCGAAACTTATTATCAATATACAGGGTGGTCCGTGAGTAATGAACCAAAGTGGAATGGAAGATTCTTGGTCTAAATATATCACAATCTGACGCAGCTTCCTGTAATAAAATATTGACGATAAGAAAGACGGGGTGGCAAAGTTGGAATGTTAAAAATGTTTTTCCTCTGTAAATTGGAAGATTTTGGATATACAAACGTGAAAATTTTAAAATATGGGTTCTAAGGCCCGGGAAATCATAATATGTTATCCATTCCGATGTATATTAAAACGAAAAATGATGTTTGAATGAACGTTTGAAAAAGTAATGATTGAATATACTGCAGGCTCTTGCCTAACTGACAAATTAAGTTCGGAGGTAGCCTAAGCCAGTTCGCAGGCATTGTTACCTTTTAAAACTTGAGGATGGAAATTCATTTCAGACAGAGTAGAAAAAAGAAGAAGAAATTCTAGGGCGCCAATAATCTCCCTTCCTAAAAGAAAATTAGAAACAAAATCGAATTTAAAGGTCACCTAACTTTTAATCTGTTAATTCAAAAAAAGGAAATCAACGTTTCTGTGTAATAAATAAACCTATCTCAGTGAAAAGAATGTATATAATATCTGTCGTGAAATTTACAAAAGAATTTGTGATAAAGGGGTACGTAATCATAACAAAGAAATCATCAAAGATTTTGCACAAAAAAATAAATATGTAGGTGAAGCCTACATACTTCACTGATACTTGCAGATTGGATTTCTTCTCACTATGATTCTGGAAACCTCTTAAATCGACCTTTCAAATGGCTTCCGCTACACACTGTGAGGTATGTAATAGTAGTGGAATTTGTCAAACTTAGCTACCTGTCCAAATACCAGGGAACTTGATTTGTCCGGGCACTAACAAATTAGTAGTAGTCCTAGAAATCTTCTAGGAACCTCCTAGGGACCGTTGTACTCCTGTTACGGGTTCATAGCACTAGGAATATCAAAAATCACTTTTATTTATAAAAGCATTTAATAATAATGAGAATAATACTAAGAAATCAAAACAAAAATAAATAAATAAAGCAACAATAATTAAAATCATCCCGCTATTCTATATAGACAAGACCACAGGGAAGAAGTGTATCAGCTTGGTATCAATCCAAATTATTAAATGTGGTGACCTTGACCTTCTCTTAATTTGATTAATAACCAATATGTAGAAGGCCATTTTTCTTAAGAAGGTCAACTGTCAGAGAAATCACGTTTTTTTGGGTTTTTAATGGGTGATGAATGGTCTATAGCAGTTTTGGGAAAGACAATCGAGAATCTTCGGATATCTGTGCCATCCATATCCCATTTTTATTAAGGAATCTCCAATTTTTATGTCTGGTAGACATACTCAACTTTTTGAGGATTAGTGAGGGTTCTTAAATAAAATATAAACCTCATACATATCAGGCCACATTCCACCAAAGGCCTTCTATCTTCACGCTTACTTTCATTCTTGCTTAGTGTGCATGTCACTTTATGAAATCTTGCATGATACCAAGCTTACACCTAGTCCCCTAGTCTTCATCTGAGATCTGCAGAACTCTGGATGCTGTCGGACACCACCATCAAAGTATTCAAGTAAGATCTTTCCAGTATAATATAATCAGTAATTCCACACTTTGGATCTGTGCTCTCACTCCCTGGATCCTAGAAAATACAATAATAGAAGTAATTGAAACACTTAGTGCAACTTTATTATACATATTCTTTATTTCTATAAGAACCATAATTTCAACTTAGTAGCTTAATATTAATGAATTTCATGCTCTAATTCATAACATAAACTACTCAATGTAAGCAATCTTCAGATATTGTAAGGCGAATAGTACGTACTAGTCGTTCCAAGGGTGTTTGGTACCCTCTTATTGTATATGAGCTTGTTTTTGAAGATTTTCTGAAATGAAGAATTGTTTAATAAACTCCAATTTTAATAAGAAATAGAAGATAAATTTTTGTTACCTGTCTTGTTCACTATAAATAAACTGAACACCGGGTGCAAGTAACACTCCTAGGGACAGTTGTACTCCAAGGGACTGTTTGTACTCCAAGGGACTGTTAAATTGTCAACAGACGTTGAGAGAAGCCCTGCCGGTACCTTCCCCGTCCTTATTCGAAGACACTTCTAAATTTAAAATTTTGCGGTAAAATACTCTGAGAAATATTGATTTTTGGTATATTAGTTTATTCCACCACGAATCACAAGAGTGAAATAATTTCTAATTTCTCGAATGCAATATTTTTAGGGATTATCGGTAGTCTATCCCACCAAAAATCAAAATTCTACAGAAATCCATTGATAAATATATAAGCTAAAAGGTTGAACGCGAGGTTCACGTTTCAATTTCCTAGAGGGCGCCACAAAAGCTATGCTGTTGGTGTAACTGTGCGATTAACTTATTTATCGTTAACGGTATTCCTCTATTTATTGGAAAATATAAAAACTACATTATTTTCGCGACAAAAAGGTATACCTATTATTAGTCTCAAAAGTCACTGGTTTTCGAGATATTCGCATTTTTAAACCCGCCTACATAATTATTTTTATTTTATTCATCAGCACAAAAATGATAACGTTAGCAGGCGCTGATGTCAGCAAATTTATTATCAGCTATAATATATCAAGAACATTGATAATTTGCAATAATTTTGCCATAACTTTCCTCATGTTGCTGTTGCATGTTGCTTTGAGGTAACACCCCGACGCCGAAACGACGCTTTTGAAATCTGCCCATATAAACATAGAGTTATGGAATCGGTTGAAAGAGAAAAAAAGTTGACTACAAACAGTATGATTTCGATATAGCACGTGCGTTGTTTACTCTGTTCACTTGCTTAAACTAAGCATCAGACGTACTGAAATCACGTACCAAAGCATCAATTGAATAATCAAGTCTTGTTTACTCGAGTACTTTCACGTAATTTCTTTTGTATTTTGGGTCAATGCTAATTCATAAGACCTCGTGAAATTTTGCCTACGTCCATATTCCTAGCATGGCCAAAGATACCAAATGGCCAATGGCCGATAGCAGCAGAATACAAATTTCCATACAGTGAATCATGAATAGGCCAGGTAAAAGATGAATCTTTTTGACAGAAATCCTAGTGGAAATCGGTGCTATAATATTAATTGAAATAATTTTGATATGTTTTGTGTTAAAATTTTTGTCTGTGATCTTAACTTTTTTTAAATTTATTAACTAGCCTTTCTTGAGTAGAAACAAATTTTAAAACGGCAAGTGATGGCGACACACTACTGTATTAAAAGCCACGGAAGAACATACGTACCCTGGCTGGAAGAAACTGGGGACGTAAGCCCAGGATACTGAAAGAAACATACGAAAAAGCAATCGGAACAATGCTGCTGTACGGAGCCGAGAATATGGGGAAGAAGAGCATCAGATTTAAGTCCCAGGAAGACCTTTTCTATTGGCGATCACTAAAGCATAGGAGACAACCCCCACGTCGGTGGTCCTGCACGTATTAGCGGAAGCTACACATCTAGACACAGATGCCTGCGCTATATTATATATAACACATTAGACAAAACAAAAACGAAATAAAAAAATGCAGGATAAAGTCGACCGAGCTCCGCATCCTCCAGCAAGGTCAATCAAGACGATACAAACACAAGAAAGCAAGGAGGTACAAATATACACAGACGCAGGTATAAAAGAGAACAACAAAACTGTAGGAATATTCATATGAACAAAAAAAGGAAGACATACAGAATTAAAAGAAATATGGACATAAACAGACTGGAAGCCTTGGCAAGGGCAATGGAAACAAGTATAATAGCTAACAACACCGAATACAAACAGATTCCAGATCAGTATTAGAGTTAGTTTAAAACATCATGGGTGCTACGTCACAGATGTGCAAATGACCAAAATCAGTACAACGCGGCAGAACCGCATGTATAGCGAAAAAGTTAAAGAAATCGTCATTTGAAGTTGAGTTGTGCTACCGAATGCATCGAACTTTACTGCTATACATGCGGTTTTGCCGCGTTGTACCGATTTTGGTCATTTGCACATCTGTGACGTAGCACCCATGAGGTTTTAAACTAACTCTACAACAGTTGGCGAACGGCAACAACAGATGCCTAAGATTAATCAGGATCCAGAAAAATACACAATATTATATGTAACTTTCACAAAGTGAACCGAGACCACTACACCATGAGAGAGGCTGATAAACTAACCAAAGCCTCCCCAGACGATGAATTGGAATTTGTGGCAAAATCTGAAATAAAGACACAAAAGCATAAAACACAATTGGAAAACTGGCGCAAAAAAATTGGAACAAATCAAAAACAGGACGGAAAACACATAGCATTATTGAAACAGTAAAGAAGACGTTACCAAATTGGAGATGGAAAACTATACAGCTGTTAACTGAACATTGGAACATAACGAATACTACCAAATATTTAGACCTAGAGGCACCGATGGAAAATGCGAACACTGCAACAAATTAGAGCACAAGGTGCACATGATACAAAGATGTACTATACCACAAGCTCGGAAAACACTATTCGATAGACTGGAAAGTAGACAGCAGTAATATCCACCAAGAAATATGGGTTTCCTTGACATTGGATTGGCTAGATAGTTCGTGGTTTCAGATCATATGCCGAAAAGTGGGTGGACCATTGCACTGTGGTTCGGTACTAGCTCTCTGTTGGAGTGTTGGAACCGGGACACAGAGGCATAAACGATTCTTTCTCTGGTACCCTGGATACCGTGACCTCACAATGGTCTGCAGGTGCGTTCAAGGCACGTGCGCACTCCTATAGTAGCTTAGAAAATTGACCTCCATGGAATCGTGCCTTCAGTGCAGTGAAAATGACAAATGATCAACAATCCTGAATTTCTTTTGGTAACCAAAAAAAGTGCAGTATTTATTATTATATTCAGGAGCCCAATGTGGGTATTTTAGTCCGAATCGTTAGTGAACTGCAAGTAAATGTAATTTTCTCTCAGAAACTACCTAATACTTTTTATTTTTTTCAAATCCACATCCGGATGATTTCATTTCGATTTTACAGGGCTTATTTCCCGCTGCTCTTCAACTTCATTTTTCTGTTCTTTTTGTGACGTTACTTTAAGCAACACTGCACACATACACATTGAACTGTCCAAATTCAAATGTCGAGAGGTAAAATTCGATAATAAATTGATGTATTTTATTGGACCACACTTTTGTTGGGCGAATGCTGTCAATGGCGCTCCTAATTCCATTGGAAAATACTGAGCGGACTTTTAACTCGATTAATAAAGTAGAATGTTCGGCACAGGATATTAAAAGAGGATATAAATTTATTCGGTCAAGTGTGTAGCTTTGATAATTCAGTTTTTCTTGTACTTTTTCATTTGATTTTCGGTTGTTTTGGATGGGACGGTTATAAATTTAACAATAGCTTTCACTTTATCAAATATCAATATTTATAAAACTTCCCAGTGCTGTTTGATCTTCAATATTGATATTTTAAAAAGCGGGGCATTCCAACATTCTCTGATCATTACATTAAATCAATAATTAAACAAAATGTGATGAGTTAATATTGGAATTTTGTGCTACGTTTGCCTGCTTATTGCGTCTTCATAATATTATGTTGCCAACATTTTGATACAATAATTATGTTACCGTTAAAGTATGGAATCCGTTATTTTATAGATTATCTAGTTATTCCATGAAACAACTGATTGTGTCCGTTGAAGTGTGAAACTCTCTTGTATTTCATGGTTTAACTGGTTATTCCATAAAATACCGATCTGCAGCCCGTTGAAGTGGAAAATAATCTATATCATATACCTAGCTCGCACGACAAATGGTAAATGATAAATCTCCACCACTTATGCATCTATGAACTATTCCAGGCCATAGGAAGAGAACATACTGTTCGTGTTAAACCCAGTGTGTCAACAAAAAATGTTTCTGTTTTAGACATTTTACCAATTTTTTTTTGCAACAAATGATTTTATCTGATGGCATGTCATAATGACAACGTTATGTCACTCAATTTTGATGACATAACGAAGCTCATTAAGGTACTAAGTACCATAATGAAATTCTATAAGGAAAACATGTAATGGTTTGATCAAAAAAGTTTATTCAAAATGCATAACTATGTACAAAACTATTTATTATAAATGGTAAAAGAACAATTACTACAATTTGTAATATTAATTCCAATGGATTCTACAGTTTTTACATCAGTAGTTGATGATTGTTGGCAAACTTGTAATCCTGTTTGGTTGTTGGCACCAAGAATTGCCATCAGATAAAATTTTGTATGTAATACGAATCATAAACAATCATTATGGCACACGCCGTGTTATCGGATAACATTCACGACTTTTACCATAATGATCCTTATTACATAAATAACTATTATGGTACGTTTCCGTAAATACCATTCATACGCTGCATAAATTAGATGAATTGCTTCTTTGTCATTTCAATTGTCTATCATTAGTTTAATTTCATTTTAGATAAATTGTTCATTTCGCACTTCAACTGTCTCTCATTAGTTAATTTATAGAATACCCAGTTATTTAATAGAATAACTAATTAAAGTGTCAAATTAATAACATACTACACACTTTAACGGATAAGATCAGTTATTTCATGGAATAACTAGGTATTCTATGGAATAATTGAAGTGAATACTTCAACGGTAAAAGTTATATAAAGGTATTGAACTCAAATCTGGTTTAGTTTAGTTAGTTAGTTTTCATGAATAATAAATCTGGAGTCCGTAACGTGGTGGTGCTTAGCAGTATTTCTTGTCTAATATACAGGCACGTTTTATGAAATCACAGTTGACTAGAAAATAAAGCTTATATTTAAAACTGAAAATTTATTAGTAGTTCGCTAAAGCTGGTGTTGTACAAATATAACTATGTAAAATAAAGAATGGGCTCTGTATACATTCACGTCAAAAAAGTGAAACAGGCACGAGGTACACAAAATGTTTTTTTTCCAACAATCTCCATATTTTCTATATTCAGTTTTCTTCCATGTTGAAAGCAAGGTTATTAATTCCATCTTTACGGTTATCAGTATCTTCTTTTTTCACAGTTTCTGTGGTATCTTCTACTTTATGAACTATTCCATTTGACATTTTTCTAATCGTGCCATTTTCTTGACTAATACTTTTTCTAACTCCATTCATCATGGGAGTATCAATTGGTACTACTATTTGTGTTTCTCTAACAGCTGCATTGAGGATCACATCTGCTACTATACTGTTACGTTTTTCCAAATTCATTTTTGTCGATTCCCGTGTTTCTCGGCGAGACTGAAGATACATCCAGCTGAAAAAAAATAGTTTTGATTAAACTATGAATATAAATATGAAAAGTGGGTTTTAAAGAATAATGCATTGGGACTCATTAGGAAAAACAAAGATATAATATAAGAAGTTCTGACAACCATCACACTTGGAAAAAAATCGTAGATGTATTATATCATGCCACAGCTTCACAGACCTGTTAGTCTGCCCAACATATATCTTATGACAATCATTACAACTAATCCCATGAATACCACCCTTTTCCAAATCCATTATTTTATCCTTGAGGCTACCCTACATCTGTTTTAAAATATTTTTTTATTTGTGAACTGAACTTAATCTTGTTCTATCAATAATTGAATTGGAATAATTTTGCCCCGTTTCACACAAGCATGCCAAAACGAATTGCAAATTTATAGGATTCAAACAAACTTCACAAACAATTTTACTAGTTACGCTCATTCTATCAAGGGAGAACTCAACAAAATAATCTGTGGAAAACCACAGTGTTCTGTAATTCAGATACTCACGCGAAAATGATAACTGCAGGCACAGTGAGGATTCCTCCTAAAATATAGAAAGCTCCTGGCATAATATGGATAGTAGCTGCATAGGTGGCGTTGTACATAGGTCCGTACAATAATGGCATCAATGCTTCACAGACTCCAAAGAGAGAATTAACTTTACCTGAAAATTGAAAACATTAAAAACTTTTTTAAAATTAACAGAAAAACAAGCACTTCACTTTTGTATATTGTTTTTCATATCGTGAAGCTTTTCTGTTAGTAAAGTTGATGACGCCATACAGCGTGCTTCCTTCACATAACGTGACGTATAGGGTGATTCAAAATTACTCAAATCGCTCGCCATTTTTCAAAAATTCAATCAAATTCATTAAGTGTAGCGACTTGGTACCTGACATATTTGTTTTCAGTGAAAGTAATAGGTTTTCTATCACTAGGTGCCGATATTGTCATTTAATGGTTTGTGTTTTGTGTTTGTGGCTTTATACTGGAACACTCCCACCTCACCAATACTAAACACTCTACACTATCTTACGCCTGCTTCTATAACCAAGTTATCTTCTTCAGAGACTGAAGGTAAGCTTCGTCATCCATACATACAATTTTTTCCTATTTTTCATCGCGCTAAACTAGTATCATCGCAAACAAATTATCTTGGCTCGGAATAATTTTCAGAAACTGCTCTTCTGTAAAAAGAATATAGAACGGACTAAAGGTCCTTAGTCCTCATCCAAACTTTCATTATATTTAACTATTTCCATGCTTTCAAATGCATCCAACGTTTTATAGTGGAAAGTGGGGCAGTCTCAGCTTTTTTGAAGTATTGTTTTATTATTCTCAATTTAAGTCCGCTTCATTTGAAATGTTTTTATCGACATATTAGCCTGTATGATGAGGAAAATAGTAGATAAGCTAATTAATCGCGATAGGATTAAGAAATCTCTCCAGCATACTCCTTCTCTCAATAATGAAAATAGTAAAATAGAAAAGTTCATTCAAGTAAATAAGATTTGAAAAAAATGTTCAGTTTACAAATCAACAAATACTGTTTAGATAACCCCAATAATAAAACAATGGATTTGGAAAAAATTGATATATTCATGAAATTGGTTGTAAGAACCGTTATATGAACTGTATTAAGCAGATTGAAAACTCTGTAAAAGCTCATTATAAGGAGCATGTCACTCATTTAAAATATGGGCGTACAGAGGAGTAGAAGTAGAAGGTTGTGAGGATTCTATGAGCTGGGAAAAATTATTTCGTAATTCAATACCGTTATTTCGATTTAACAGTATTCAGATGACAATTGGACAATTGAAGATTCACTCTTAACAGC
>CAJUYH010010194.1:0-12624 GCA_910591685.1 Galerucella tenella
GCAGAATCGTAAGAAATGTGTTTTTTCCTTCAACGTCCTCTATCTTGAATACGAAAGGCACTACAAACATTTTTCATCAAGCAAAGCCGAATTATTTCTTAGCTCACCTATCCTAGAGACCTTTTTTTAAAACATCCTGTATATCATTATGGAAGTTTTATCGGAGGGTTGGTAATTAGATTATTATGGGCAAAATATTTCCAAAACTTGTTTGTTACACAATTAATAACTTTAATTAAAATTATCAGTTGTTTGTTACACAGTTTAATAACTTATTTTTACGATCGTGCAAAAAATTGTTTTTGTTATGCACTGGTACGAAAAACACTTCGGATTATCAATCATCACCAGCACCGAAAATCGAACCCGAACTTTTCGGGTGGAAGAATGGTATCTTAACCATTATAGACACTGACAGAAACATATTCAGTCACTTTATTACTAAAAATTTTGATCAAATAACAAATAGTGAAAAAGTAACCATAGATATAAATTTATATACCGTTTGGAATAACACAGAATAGAAAGATTCTCCCACTCTTATTTTAATTAATACGAATATTTCAACTTCTTCATACAGTTAACCTATGATTAATAATAATAGGCGTGACGATAGATTTTGAAATACTCTTCCGTCATGTGGGTACACATTCACTATTTACGAAAAAACCTTTATTTCGGTAATAAACTTAAGTTCACGAAGTTTGAAGCCATTTTACTAATATTTTTTAAATAGTGCGCGAAAACAGCTCGCAGGTATCATGGCGTCGGCTCTGACGTCACGCCTAGGTAAACATGTCATTGTGTCTATGCGTAGCGAAGAAAGTAAACAAAACATTAAATTAATTCGTGTCATAAAAATGAATTCCAAAGTTTATAAGTGGTGTGCAGTACCGCAGTGTAAGAACACATCAATAAGAACACCCAACAAAGTGTTTGTACATGTTCCAAACAAGAAAATAATAAGAGATAAGTGGTTGAAGCTCGCAAGGCGAAACCCGACCGACGTAGTCACGAATTCGCCACTGTATTTCTGTGAAGACCACTTCGATGTGAGTATGTTATCAGATTATATTTATATTTCTCAAACTTAAAACGTTTGTTTGACGTGAAATAGTTGAAATATTGAGGCTATGGAATAACTAATTTATCGAGATTATGTTTGTTTTGGTCTTGTCTATATTACTCAATATCAATTTCAATCGTTTACTTTTCTTTTTGCAGTTGCCAAATGATATGGAAAATTATGTGCAGTACTTATCTTGTGATGGGGTCAGTATCACAAGTACGTATGAAACCAGGATGTATGCCCCATAAATTTATATGCCAACCTATGAAAGTTAAATAAACTCGCATGAGCTTAAAACTAGTTTGATTATATCTAAGTTGGTTGTATCTAGGGTAAAGATAAATACAAAATTTACTTACAAGGAAGTTTTCACGTTTCTAAACTTAGACGAGCAAAATTCTTGAATTGTTGCGAGGAAATCGCCCAACATCATGTAATCTATTTTTATTTTAAATAAAATAATTGTTATAAAACTGTTTAAAAGAAAGTCGGTAACTCAACTCAAGAACTATATTTCACGACGGAATACAAAATATTAATAATCTAATAATCTTAAAAACAACACATCCCCTTTTCAAGCGTTCATGCGATAAGCACTCCACTAAACATTCCAAAGGGTAGAAGATAACCGCTGAGAACCTCGGGCGAACCTGCATCTACAGGGTGAGGCACAGATCGAGTATACAGGGCGAGTTCCAGCGATTACAATAATTACATCAATCCTGGGCTATTTGCCTCAACAAAGCTTGGTTTCATTGTTCATTGTTATAATAGAGTGGAGACGACACGTGAAATAATAGAAGATCAATCCAAATGCGTAATCAGTAGTATTCACAACAACAAAACACAAAGAATGAGTGTATTGATATGAGTATTTACTGACATCGGAGTTTACCTAAGCGTGACGTCATACTCTGTGATTGGTTTTTCAGTCAAAATGGCCGATTGCAGTATTTTAATGTTTCATTTTATTGAAAATCTTGATAATCCGAATTTTTTAAATAAAACTAAAGCGGTGTTTTGAATTTTTTTAATATGAACTTTCCCCTAAAACCATTAAATCGACGATTTTTTGATACTGTTGTCATGCCTATTGTATTAGAACTTTCACTGTCAGATTAGTGAATACTGGCGGTAAACATGATTTTGTCAAAAATACAAACCTTCCCCATAAGCCAACTATGAAATCGGGATGTTGCCAGGAACTGAGGAAACTATGAAATGTGGCTTCAGGATATGCTGATATCAAACTTACCGCCAAATAGTGTGTTGGTGCGTCGTATCATAATGTGTAAATAAAAAGACAATTGGAGGGAAAAAGTAACTACTGTGGCTTTGAGAAAAGCAGAGTGGTTAACGATCCGGAATATTGAATTTAGAGATGATGTTTGCATAGCCGAGCTCCTAATTGTTGAACAAACCTTATTTCAAAACTTACACAAATCGATAGAATAGTTGGGAATATTACACAAAATGTGAGAATTCTATCTTTTATAATCCTCAAATCTACTCCCAACTTGCTTTTTCCATTTTCAACAGAAATTCTTTTCCTTAGAAGTTCGAGTTATACAGACTTCCTACTATCAAGTTTAGCAATTATTACATAACAAAAGCTTCAGGTTATGGTCTGGTCAATTAAATTAGGTTCCAATATGTGCCCAATTCAAGTGTCTGTGAGGATTACAGCCTTTTTTTATGTTTCCATAGAGTTCAGTTTTAACAAAATGAGTTGAAATAATACACTTGTGGACTAATCATATTTTAGTTTCTTTGACAATATATTAATTTATTAAAATTCCAGCAAACTTTGTTTCTAACCAAAATATGAATTCTCTCAACCTGAACGTACATTTTTCGTCCAAAGTGATTGTTGGGGTAGTATTTAGTAGAATATGAATCGCTGAAAAAAGACAAAATTATATTATAATATATAATTTTTTGTAATCGTGAACGAAATAGTATATTAAAGTATAAGTGGATATCAAGGTCTTTAAAACACGCGCGAAGCCGGAGTGCTCGAAATAGAGCAAGTGTTTTAAAGACCAGTTATCCACGAATACTTTACGCTATTTTTTTTATTGGTGCACTTTGGAATTATAAATACTGGTCTATAACTACTACAACAACTAAAAATGGAAATCATAGATAAATATAAGAACTAAATGTCAAATGGTTGAATTCGTGACGTATAAAACATAAACTAATTTGTATTTTTATGGAAGTTCAACCTTATTGAGTCCTGTGAATGTCAATAGTATTAATTTAAAAACCATTTCCTAAGATTTGAAAAATCGAAATATTAATATCTCAAACAATACCAACGGCACTTTCCATTTTAATTTATAAATTTGACATTGTTAAATATTGTTCGAATAAAAGTTTTGACGTTACAAACTACTCCTGTCAGATCAATAATAAAAAATTTGTCATTTAGACATGATTTAGACCATAGATTTAGACTTCGTTTCTCGAGTTGTTTAGACTTCGTTTCTCGAGTTGTTGATGTTGCCATGGTAACTTTAAAACACGCGCGTGTTTTAAAGTTCGATTTAAACACGCTGAGGCGTGCTTTAAATAGGTAAAATGGTTCACCAATAAGAATAATAAATTTCACTGCTCACCTCTGGTGGAATGTTTCTTTGAAGACATTTCTGCATTTCCCAAATTTTTTCATGAGGATGCACCAAATCTAAAATATACATAAACTGTTAGAACCATTTGAACTTCCAAATGGTCAAATATAATTTCCTACAGACTTCCTATAGAGTGTACTTATTTGAACTATCTGAAGATATATATTGAAGCTATAAAATGTCTTAATCTCTTGTTACATCATTGAATAGGCGCGTAATAGGCAGTCTAATCGTTCAAGCTGATTTTTTCCTAGACTGACTCACGCGTACACTGTCTGTTTTCCCTCCTCACCTAACCCATAGATTATGAACGCACTTAGGTCATCAATAATTTTTGGCTGATCGCGAATTTTTCAAACTAACGGCATTTCTATTAACAGAATTTCATCTTGTTAGGTGATTCCAAGCAGCAAATAATATGTTGAAGACAATCTCCTGGGTGAACCAAATTATGTTGTACAAGTATTCGTTGGACTTCTATCCCTGAATTATTAATTTCCAAATAGTAACCTATAATTTCAAACAGACTTTCTGGAAAGTACACTCATTTGAACTACTTATCTGAAGATTCTACCAATATTAACACTCCAATCTCCTCCACGAAGTTCTATCTTATTGTTTAATGACTAGTTTCAGTTTGTTTACTATTTTAATGTGGGATATAATTCAATGAAAAACTATAATACTTCTCTTGTGTTATTCTATTTGCGTTAATTATAAAAGTGAGTGACCATGATTATTCAAATAATATCTCCATTCTAAATATCACATTTGTGACGACCGTAACAGGACTTATTATTTTTGGAACTTTAGTTCTTTACGCCAGGTTATGTTTGAGCGACCAGGGGTCGCGACGCAAAAGATCTGACCGTTACGCGTTATGTTACGCTACGTTATATTACATTGCTTCGTTATGTGCCTTGCTTTTGCGTGCTTGTGCCTCCTTAGTCTCTCTCTCGTTTACGAAGCAGCGATTCATAATAATAAATATGCTCCTGCCCGGATTCGAACCCGGGCCGCCCGCGTGCAATGCGAGCATTCTAACCACTGAACCACCGATGCTATATTAAAATTCTATGCAAAGCTGGTATTCGCATTGCTAGTGATCTACTTGAATTTGTTCGGATAAATTTTTACTATTATTTCAGGCAGGTAGTTTTTTAATGTAAAAGGGCATATTTTGAAAGAAATGGTAGTTTGTGCAACTAGTGTGGATATGATGGCCATATCGCACGAGGACGAAGATGGAGCACGACGCCGTAGGCGGAGTGCTCAATCGTTCAAGTGCGATATGGACAATCCACACGAGTCGAGCAGCATATTTTTTCTACGATCCACTTAGGAAAAAATCTAGAAAATAAAAATTTCTATAAACTGTAATATAACTTCAAATTAAAAATTTAACAATTCAATTTTATGTTTCCACTAATTTTGTGGTAAACGAATGTCCAATTTGTATAATGCTACGGTTTCCTTTTTCAAATATACGATGCTGTTATAAGTAGATGTTGCCAGTCGGACTCCCTCATGGAGGGTACCGTACCATTATCTATAATAATGAATATTCTGCTAAATATTTCAAACGTCTACCTGTTGTCGTTATTAATATCAAGCAGAATGATTATTAAAAAATAAAATTAACAATAAAAAAAAAATCCCTCGCGGGGAATCGAACCCGGGTCTACCGCGTGAGAGTCTGGTGTGCTTACTACTCAACCACCAAAGAATATGCAAATTGTTTATCTATAACGTCAGATGTATTACATAACTTTTGCTTAAAAGGAACTAAAGTTCCTACCGTGTGTCCCGCGACACGTTCTACCTTTTTGTGATTACGATTGAAAATAAATAATTTCGTTCACAAAAAATGTCTAACGCAATATTAGACAAATTAAAAAGGAGCAAAAAATCTGCAAGAGCTGCATTTACAAGTGCGTTATCAGCGTCATTGGACAAACGCGTGGTTGAAGATGTCCAAGTCACTTTTTATATATTGCAGGCCAGATTTTTCCAATTGGATGTATTATATACCACCGTTTGTGAGGCTATGGTGGAATTAACAGCTGAAAAAAATGGTCCTGAGAAAATAATGGAGGATGAATATGAGGGAGCTGTTGAATACATATTCACGTCATTCACGTCAAAAATTGAAGCTTATAAAATAAATAGACAGAATCAATCGGATCAAGTTACATCACACACCAGATTCAACAGCATCATCGTT
The DNA here is from genome assembly GCA_910591685.1 of Galerucella tenella. Classification (NCBI taxonomy): domain Eukaryota; kingdom Metazoa; phylum Arthropoda; class Insecta; order Coleoptera; family Chrysomelidae; genus Galerucella; species Galerucella tenella. The sequence continues at coordinate 5,927 of CAJUYH010010194.1, forward strand.
ACACTTAATATATGTGTCAGTATCTTGATCTACATTCATCTCAGTTAAATATTCAACTAATTTCGGTTTTATCAACTTGTTATTGTCATCGAGCTGAAATAGAGAAAAAAAGCAAATTATTGGTAAATTTGGAAACCCACAATACTTACATCGTTAGCCGCTATCCATAAACAGAGAGTATAAAGCTAAAACAAAATTTTATTATAAAAATTAATTTTTGTGACAAAAGTGAGAACAATATTTGTTGAGCTTTCATGTTTGGATTTTTCTAGTTGATTTGTAAGTTCACAAATAATGTTATGTTCCTGCCAATTTCATCTTCATAGTCTTGTCTGATCAAGACAGAGGTGCTACAAGGATCTGAATCAGGGCCAGTATATATAAAGGACCCTGCGCTTTTCTTATGACAAAGTGGCGTTCCGTCAAATTTTATAAATTTTGGATATGATGTTGTACTCGACTTCTTGACCAAAAGTGTCCATGGGACCAATTCAATCCTATGACCAGTTTCCGATATACAGGGTATTAAAGTTGAAAAATCCTTGTTTTTCGTGAACACGTACCTAATTTCATTATTAACAAATAAATATACATTTTTAATTGATTTTACCAATAATATGTTCTAGTTTATCGTAAACTTACACATAAATAGTTCAAAATGTCAACATATACAGGGTGGGACTCAATTATACAAGGACGAATTTTTGGAATTCTAAGAAATTGTTATATTGAATGAAAACAAGGTAAGAAATAAAAATTTACTTTATATTCAATGTTCTGGCATCAAATATACTAGTTCTAGAGGTATTCCATACAGGGTGATTCTTGATGCAACCTGAGATTAGTTTTTTTCTATATGAAATAAATAAGTTACACCATGTATTTTAAAATTAGTTTTTGATGTTTAAAACATATTGGTTGCCTAGATATTAGTACTTTTCTTAAAATACAGGGTGATTTGCACATACATCTTGTTATTAAACCGACAAAAATGAGAGAAAATACACTTTTTCTGAATCACCCTGTATTTTATAATTAGATCCGTTAAAATGTTCAATTTCTTTTGTTTTGTAATAAGCTTGAAAAAGTAAAAGAGCTGAAAAGATTTCATAATCTTCCTCTGCAGTTTTCCAGAAAAAGGGTCTTGAGGGTGGAAGAGGTATCGATTAAAGATAGCTTTATGGAAAACCCAGGTTTTCATGATTTGATAATTGCTCTGTTCTGTCGGTTCTGTCAACAATTTGGCATTTATAACCTTAATTAATTATATTGTGAATATTTTGATTGCTTTTAGTTTGTTTTCTTTGAATTTTGCAATGTTAACAAACGATATCCAAGATATTTTTGAGGAACTTTGAACCGACGATGAAGAAGATGCTATGAATATTGTCGAAGGCCCTCGGCGACAAAGGATATTTAGGAATCGGCTGGACCATTTCACTTTGTGGAACGAAACAGAACTACACTAATGATAGAAGAGATTCAATTTCCTCATTGGAAAAGTTTATGGCTCGTCTATCCATCCAGACAGGAACAAATAAAATAAAAATTAGACACTGGGAACGAAATATCAAATACACCAAACAGACATATCGAAACTAGACCATAAAACTAAAGTCAAAATGCCAAAACTGTAGGCCATAGAGAATATTTCCCTATGCTCCAGGCTATTCTGCTTTCCATGTTTCTCATTTTTTTAATGAAACTTTTGTTATTATTAATAATTTACTGTAGTACATGCCTACAGGATGATTAAATACTTCTAATTTATTCATCTTTTTATCAATGGTTCGGTACACTTCGGTATGTATCCATAAATAAAAATGTGATTATAATTTCGTTCACTATCCCTATTTTGCTGAGTACTCTACCCTCGGGACCCTGTTTCTGAAAAACTGGTCATAGTAAGATTATAAAATCTTTTCAGCTCATTTACTTTTTTAAGCTTATCACAAAACAAGATAAATTAAACATTTTGACGGATCTAATTATAAAATACAGGGTGATTCAGAAAAAGTGTATTTTCTATAATTTATGTCGGCTTAACAACAAGATGTATGTGCAAATCACCCTGTATTTCAAGAAAAGTACTGATATCTAGGTAACCAATACGTTTTAAACATCGTAAACTAATTTTAAAATACATGGTGTAACTTATTTATTTCATATAGAAAAAAACTAATTTCACGTTGCATTTAGAATCACCCTGTATGGAATACCTCTAGAACTAGTATATTTGATGCCAGAACATTTAATATGAAGTTAATTTTTATTTCTGACCTTGTTTTCATTCAATATAAGAATTTCTTAGAATTCCAAAGATTCGTCCTCGTATAATTGAGTCCAGCCCTGGATATTTTAACATTTTGAACTATTTATGTGTAAGTTTACGATAAACTAGAACATATTAATGGAACCATAAATTGAAAATGCATATTTATTTGTTAATAATAAAATTACGTGGTCACCGAAAACAAGGATTTTTCAACTTTAATATCCTGTATATCGGAAACTAGTCATAGGATTGAATTGGTCCCATGGACACTTTTGGTCAGGAAGTCGAGTACAACATCATATCCAAATCCTTTCTATTCATAGGTATACTTATTAATCAATGTTGTTCCGTCATTATAATTTAGTTAGCTTTAATCATGGTTTCGTTATGTGATAACCATCTTTGAGGTTTGTGTTTGTGAGAGTTTCAAGATAATAAGTAAACTTAGTACTTTTTCTAGTGCTTACTGTTGGAAAAACAGTGTTGCCAGCATTATATGAAAATGTGCACAGATTATTGAAATGAGAAAATCTACGTTTAACAAAGTAATAATTGAACGAAGAACAAATCAGGTTTCAAGCGAAAAGTAAAAAGAACTATGACAGAAAAAGAAGAAGATATGAAAATATTAAAAAGGAGAATATTAAGAACAATACTTGGACCAGACATAATAAGAGATGGGAAAAGAAGATACAGAAGAGAAGAAGAGAAACATAAAGGTGAAAGAAAACAGGTGAAGAAAATATAGTCCTATATAAAGAAGCAAGGAGACTGGAATGAATGGGACATATCATTAGAAGAGCTCCAGCAGAAATATTAAAGTTTATAACAACGTAGGTTCTATTGAAGCAGATAATGGGATTAAGTAGAGATATGAAGTCATTGAAAATCAGAGACTGGAAAACAAAATGCTGAGACAGGAAAAAATGGAAACCAATACTAAAAATAAACTATAATATTGTGTTTTTATCTCACCTGAATGGAAGTTTCATTATCCGGTAGCTGTCCAGCTTTAACCTCATCTATAAGTTGCTGTGAAACATTTGTTGCAGCTTTACATAATCGATGGGAATATGTTACAATGCTTCCAAAGATTTTACCAAAGTGCTGGAACATATTGAAACATATTATCCCGGAAATGGAAAAATTACAAGAATGGAATTGGTTTGTTCCATTGGATATACAAGTATACCTACAGTAATTTCTTGAAAAATGGGTGTGGACAAAATAACAATAGTTTATTGTTTTTGTTTAGACTTGTAGATAAAAAAAATAATTTGCCGAAGGATATTTCTCCAGTAAAAAGAGGCTTGATGGTTGGGACAGTGAATAGTTTACAAATAATTTGAACGAACCCAAAGCATTCAGTTTTAAATATGTTTTTATATGTTACCTTGGAGTCCAACAATCCATATGCTGAGGTAGTTAGTAAAACCAAAATGGAGGCTACGAATAACAATTTCATATTGATTTATCTAGGACAAAAAAAATTTAAAAATATTCAAATGCTAGCTAAAAGCATAACGCTATTATGTATCAAGGGAGGTATGAGGATGTTAATTACAGGGGGCAACAGATTGTTGAGTTGCCCGAGTCTGTTAACATCCAATTATTTTATAGGTACTTAACGTAATATGAAAACCAAAAAGACAAGTTTGTGAATATTATGTATTAATTCCGGTAACAATAGAAAACAAACGAGATGGTGGAATAAAGATATACAAGAACATACCAAACTAAAAAAGCAAAAATGGAAAGATTATCTAAAAAATAAAACGACTGAAAACTACGAAAGTTATCAAATACAAAGAAAAAGAGTTAAAGACATGGTAATCACAGCTAAAAAAGAGACTTGGGAGGAATTTGGCAAAAAGATGGAGAAGACAGTGAAGGAAATCAGAAACTCTTCTTCAAGGTACTAAAAACACTAAGAAAGGGAAAGTCGAGCAATGTAAAACAGATAAAAGACAAAAATGGAGTTATGATACGACAAGATAAGGAAATTATAGAGAGATAGAGAATACTTTGAGGAATTACTTAATGTAAAAAAAGAAGAACAGATAGAACTACAAGACGAAAGACATCAGGAACAGGAAAATGAGGAAAATGAACCACTGATACAAATAGAAGAAGTGAAACAAGCAATACAAAAGTAAAAAAGAGGTAAAGCAGCGGGTTACGACAGTATTACCGCAAAAATGTTACAAACTCTAGGAGAAAGAGGGATACAAATGCTTACTAAATTGTTTCAAAGAATATAGAACGAAGAAATAATTCCGAAAGATTGGGAAGTAGGTATTATATTGCCAATTTTCAAAAAAGGAGACAAAACTAATTGTAACAATTATAGAGGTATAACATTGCTGAGCGCAGTATTGAAAGTTTACGAAAGTATCTTAGAGACTAGACTTAGGAAAATAATAGAAAAACAGTTAGGTTAGAAGAATCCCAAAGCGGCTATAGGAAAGGAAGGAGTAGCCAAGACCATGTATTTACATTGAGACAAGTAATTGACAAAAAACTGAGAACAAATCAAAAAGTGTATCACGGCTTTACAGATATTCAAAAAGCCTTTGACAGCGTCCCCAGAAATCAAATATGGAAAAGTCTAGAACAAAGAGGAGTTGGATCAAAATTGAGAAATAACATTAAATGCATTTACGAAACAACCAGAAACCGGGTAAGGAAAGATAATGAAGAGTCCGATGATTTCATAACAAAAGAAGGATTAAGACAGGGAGGAGTACTTAGTCCAGCAAAAAGGATTTGGCAAGCTAGAGAAGTAAGCAAGAGAAGAAGAGGTCGCCCAAAGAAAACATGGGATAACACAATAGCCGAAATTTTAAAAGAAAAAGGAATTACATGGACAGAGGCGGCGAAAAAAGCTAGAAATAAAAAGGAATGGCGAAAGTTTGTCCACGAATAAGCGACACACCCGACACCCACAGCGGGTACAAACGGGTTTATGATTATATGTATTAATTCGTGTAAATGTGAAAAAATCTTGGAGAGCTATGAATTAACAGTATGAAAATATTGTCACATTCTTGTCCCAATCTGAATTACGAGCGCAACTGCATGATAACACTTCTTGAGAGGGATAAAATATTGTTACATTTTCCTGTAATATTGTCGTATTAAATAATAGTAATATTCAAGAAAACATTGTTGTATTCTGTGTAAAAAATCAGCGTTATTAATTATGTACTGTAGGCACAGATTATAAAGAGAACAGATACGAATCCCGTGAAACATCAAACGATTTTCAGCTCCGTCGTCAATGACCTTGGACCTTTAACTCGGTATGGCCGCGATGTTGCCAGTTTAAAATATTATACATAGAATACATCAATGTTTTCTTTCTAGGCATGTGTACTCAGCTGTAAATATATTCACAATAGATAATATCGCAAAATAGTTATAATTCTAATGCTTCCTAAGTTTTGGAGAATATTTTCCAAAGACGGAAGTGTAAAAGTTACTAGAAGACATATTATTGATTGTGATTTTATTTTCTTCAGTTCGTGATTGAGCGGAGACGAAGAACATATACCTGGTACTGATAAGATGCACATACGCCAAAACCGGTCTACACGTTATGCTGTCCCTTCTAATTGCAAACCAGAATGGTCGGTGTTGGATATCTGGTAGATATTCCAACCCCGTTTGACTTTAAAGTGTAATTCAATTTATTCAATTTTTGTCGGTGCCTATATCCCGTGAAGTAGTTGTTGTTTCCTAGTGGAACGGTCGTTGATTTTGAAAAATATTTCTCAAAACTTTCAAAGCGTTAGAATAATTACTATTCTGCGGTATCTACTTGAAAAATATTTTTTAAGACCGACCAGAAAGTGTACACTTTCTGGACAATTTTTCGTCCAGAAAATAACCTTTTGCCGATCAAGACCGGAAAATGGACGTTAGGGACCGGAAAAAGCTTCTGCCGGTCCCTTGCGTCCATTTTGTTTTCATTTTTCCAATCGCTCATTTATAATACAATCTACCTTGATTTCGTTACTATGGTAACAACGTTTCGATATATTGTCGAGTGATGACAGTTCGTTGATTTTTAATTTGTGGTTCATGTCAAACTTATTATTTCATCTGGTTTTAGTTTTGTTAATCACTTTGTTATACAAAGTAAAATAAAGAATTGAATTTATATCGAAGTGTTCGTCTTAAAAAATATTGTACGTTACGCATCCGAAAATTAGTGTTTTTCAGGTCTCACCAAGCTTCCAGGACGAGACGTAGGCTTGTCTCGACCTGAAAAGCACTACTTTCCGGTCTTGTAACGTGAATTACTATTTTTTTTGTACCACCACATTCATTGAATTTTCTTCTCATTATTGTACTAGTTCTCATTATTTTATTGTATTTTTATTACTTTATCTCATGATGTGAATTTATACTGTATTTGTAG
>CAJUYH010010195.1:0-12624 GCA_910591685.1 Galerucella tenella
GAGGGCCAAACAATTGAACAATTCATCACAGAACTCAAGAATTTATCCTTATCATGTGAGCTTGAGGAACTGAGGGAGTCTTTGGTAAGAGATCTGTTAGTTTGTGGCTTGAAATCTGACCAGTTAAGAGCACAGCTATTTGACAAAGACTGTAAGACATTGGAAGATGCTGTTAATTATTGCATCAACAGTGAATCGACAAAAGAACAAAACCGTCAAATATCAAATGGTAATGGTGACAACTATGGCAGACAGATTAACGTAGTCCACTCAAAGTTTCGCAACAACAATCCAGCAAAGGCAAGCCCATCACACAGCAACTGGACACCAAATCCAAACAGTCCGGGATGTAAGAAATGTGGAAGAACTCATCCACCCCGGAGATGTCCAGCATATCAAGTTAAGTGTTTTCGTTGTAAAGGATTAAATCATTTTACACAATTTTGTCTAAAGTATCCTAATGCTAATCATAATTTTAATTATAGATCCTCGTTAAGAAATACACAACATAAAAACAATAAACACAAACAAATACATACACTTGAACACAATACACAAGAAAGTGATAACAATGATACTGTTAATAAATTTGTATTTTTAGATTCTGTAGAGCAAAATATAGCTATACAACCACAGTCTGGGACAATCGGGACTGTGTCTGAGGATTCCTGGGTCGAGAACATTGAGATCGATGACACCAACAACATAGCATTTAAACTGGATACAGGAGCAATGGCAAATATTATCCCTATTAAGGTATTAAAACAAATTAAATATAATATGTCAAAATTGCAAAAAACAAATGTTCAACTTAGTTCATATACAAAGCATTCCTTGCCAGTACTGGGCCAGTTATATTTAAAGTGTAAAAGTAATAAAAAGACTAGCAATTTGTTGTTTTATGCTGTAGAAATGGAATGTATTCCAATTTTAGGTCTAAAAGGTTGTTTAGAGCTTGAGCTAATAAAAAAAATACAAGCAATCGATAATAACTTTCAAAGTGATTCAAAGTTAGATAAAATTTTAAATAAGTATGAAAATATTTTCAAAGGTATAGGCTGTTTAGAGAAAGAGTATCATATAGAACTCAAACAAGACGCTGTACCATCGATTTGCACTGCTAGGAGGGTACCATTAGGTATAGAAGAAAAGCTAAAATATTCCTTAAATCAATTAGAGAAAAATAAAATTATAAAACGAGTAACGGGTAGCACGGATTGGCTTCACCCCATAGTAATAGTTAAAAAACCTGATGGAAATTTAAGAATTTGTATGGACCCTTTTAAGCTAAATATTTCTATAAAGAAACCTACTTTTCATTTACCAACCTGGGAAGAAATAAGTTCAAAGTTACATGGATCAAAATTTTTTAGCACTTTAGATGCAACCCAAGGTTTTTTGCAAGTCAAATTAGATAAGGAAAGTCAAAAACTATGTACTTTTGCTACACCTTTCGGTAGATATTCTTTTTGTCGTCTACCATATGGTCTTTCATGTTCTTCTGAGGTTTATCAGGAAAGAATGTATGAAATCTTCGGAAACATAGAAGGATGTGCAATTTTCATAGATGATTTGATAATATTCAGTGAGAGTATTTCATCTCACAATTCAATTTTAGAGAAAGTCCTTGAGACTGCTAAAAAACATAATATTCGTTTCAATAAAGAAAAATGTAAATTTTTATGCAAAAAAATAACATATATGGGACATCGAATAAGTGAACAAGGCATAGAGGTGGACAAATCTAAAATTCAAGCTATTAATGACATGCCTAGTCCTAAAAACGTAAAAGATTTACAACGTTTCTTGGGCATGGTCACATACATTGCAAGCTTTGTTGAAAATCTTTCAGAAAGAACTTCGATTCTGCGTTCTTTATTAAAAAAAGATTCTATTTTTCAATGGTTACCACAACATGAAACAGCATTTCAAAATTTGAAACTACTTTTAGTCAAAACTCCGTGTTTGAAATTTTTCGACATAAATCAAATGACAACCATTTCAGTTGATTCTTCTCAGAACGGAATGGCAGCTGTTCTCATGCAAAATGGCCGACCTTGTGCTCATGCAAGTCGAGCTTTGACTGAAACACAGTCACGTTATTCTCAAATAGAAAAAGAACTTTTGGCTTGTTGGTTTGGAGCCACTCGTTTTTATCAATATGTTTTTGGAAAAAAGTTTATAATAGAGACTGATCATAAACCTTTAATTTCTATAATTAAGAAACCATTAAATCTTTGTCCACCAAGACTTCAAAGAATGCTAATGCAATTAAGAAAGTATGATTTTGATTTGATATATAAACCGGGAAAAACATTAATCATAGCTGATACTTTAAGTCGTGCTTTCAGCCCACAAAGCAGTTTCAGTGAAAATGTAGATTTTGACATTGAATCTGAGATTTGTGCTGTTGAACTTTCTTTAAATATTACAGAAAACAAAAAGCAACAAATTCAAAAATTAACAAGTGAAGATCTTGAACTAAAAACTTTAAGAAATGTCTTAGAAAGTGGATGGCCCACGAGCATAAAATACTGTCCAGAAATTATTAAATTCTATTTTAAGTTCAAAGAAGAATTATCTTGCATAGAAGATTTGATCTTTAAAGGTCAAAAACTTCTGGTTCCCAAGGCTTTGAGGCATGAAATCCTACAAAAGCTTCACTATGAACATTTGGGTTATAAAAAAACATTGGATAAAGCTAATTTATCATTTTACTGGCCAGGAATGCGAAAGCAAATTGAGGACATCATAACATCATGTAACACTTGTCAAACTCATCAGAGATCTCAGTGTTCGGAGCCCTTGATGACTCATGACATTCCCAGACTACCCTGGCAAAAGGTAGCTGCAGATCTTTTTCAATTTCAGTCGCAAAATTACCTTTTAATTGTTGATTACTATTCCAAATTTGTAGAGGTCATTAACTTAACTAAAGATTTAACTTCCCAAAATTTAATTAACAAATTTAAAATCGTTTTTGCTCGTTTTGGTATCCCAAAAATTTTGATGACCGACAATGGTTCAAATTTTTGTAGTTTAGAATTTAAAAATTTTTCCAAGGAATGGGAGTTTCAACACATAACTTCTTCTCCTTTGTATCCTCAATCAAATGGTCAGGTTGAAAGAACTGTACAATCTATTAAGAATCTTTTAAAAAAATGCTTTATGGACAAAAAAGATCCATATTTAGCTCTTTTAAATTTTAGAAACTCACCTTTGGATGGAAGAAACTCTCCTGCAAACGCATTAATGAATAGAAACTTAAGAACTGTTATACCTGAGATAAATAGCAAGTTTTCAAAAAATTTTGATAAGAAAAAATTTAATTCTCATATTTCTAGAACTCAAAGGAATCAGAAAAGACATTATGATAAAAATAAAAAATTTTTACCACCTTTAAGAGTGAATTCTTTTGTGAAGGTTCAAATAGAGCCAAATGCATCATGGCAAAATGGCCAAATTATAAAAAAATTGCCTTTTCGTTCATATATAATTAAATTAAACAATGGCTCTACTCTCAGACGTAACAGAAAGTTCATCAGGGAGTTTTGCACATCTGAAACCTGGAGTAATTCTCAAACTTCACCTCAGACAGGGACTTTCCCTGATTTGTTTTTGGAGAACAATTTTCAATTTGCAAATAGAATATTGAGGGTAGTAGAGAATGAGGATCATTCAGTAGAGAATGTAAGAGATTTATCTGTAAATAATAACAGGGAGCAGACTTCGTCATTGGAAGGGGAAAACTTTAATGACGACTCACTCCTGAGCTCTGTAAGCTGTAGTGAAAGATCGGACAATTTTGTCAGTGGCAATTCAAGCTTTTCGAGTTCCCCTGACAAAAACAACATTGTAAATAATTCTTTTGACAATTCGAAATTTGAAAGCTTTGTAAATAAAAAACTTTTAGAGGGTACTACTAACTCTGAAAATATTGACGATAACAATTTTGTTTCAAACTGGGAACGTCCTGGTACTTCTTTTGACAGTGAGAAAACTTCTCAAAATTCTGAAAAAGGGGAGGAACATCCCACTACCAGTTTTAATAAAACTAGATCGGGCAGGTTGATAAAAACTCCTGCAAAATTAGATCTTTAGTTTTAAAGATATTACAACTCAAAGCTTTCCTTAGATTGTTACTTTACATAAAGTGAAAATCATTTTTAGTTTTCATTGTCAAGGTAACTATTGAAAAATTAAATAAAATTTTTATCTGGCTAATTAACAATAGTTAGTCAAAAAACATGATAATTCACTACAGCATAAGTGTCAATTTGTTTGTAATATTTTGTAAAATTATGTGTTTGTAATTTACGTGTTTGTTTGTAATTATACTTATATATGTGTTTTTGTAATGTAACAAGCAAACTGTGATAAACGTATTTTAGCTTTGAAAAGGGGGATGTCACATGACGGAACCCGTCCTTATTATTATATAGGTTGGCAGCATTGCCAACTGGCATTTTGTGACACAGTGTCAATTGTTTAAATAAAATAGTTTTCCTCATGCCGTTGACTTAACAACAAGTCTTTCATTTAATACCTTCTCCCTAAAATACAAAGTTAATGTTGAGAACATAAAGTAATACCATCTAAGCACCCTAAGTCAAAGTATTCCACCCAGCAACGACAACAAAAAAAAATTATTGGACACTATTTTCTCTGAAACTGAAAAGTTAAATACACAGGCTGCCAGTTCTAACGATTTGCAAGTATTAAATCATGTGTTAAGTACACTCAAAAAAGAAAATATGATTATTAAAAAAACTCAGAACCATGAGCAGATTAATGCTTTTGCATCAAGCTCTAAAAGTGAACCTGCAAATAAGAACATTCCGAAACAGGTCAATTTTTGCAGCACTAAGAAAAGAAGAGTTTCTAAAAAACAATTTTTACAACGCCCAAGCATTGCTGAACGAAATGTAATCTTAAATAAAACTGAATTTATATCAAATTCTTATATTAATGATCACGATTATTTGTAAGTAGTTTAAATTGTATTTGGAAAGCAAATAAATTTATTATAATTTGTAGTTTGATATTTATTTTTTATGTCCACGAAATATTGCATAATGCTGTATTTTAAATGTTTATGTTAATTAAATTACTAATTATTGACAATAAAATGTCTAACATTTTCTAAGTGATCCTCGTTCATTCATTGATGGTATATTTTTAATCTTCATATGTACATTATTATTTAATTTCATTAATTAAACTTGATACACGTTTGTGTTTTGGAAAGTAAAAATATTTTAATAATGATATTTATCACAGTTGATTAAAAAGCAATGTGTTAAGAAATCAATATTTGTCATTTTAAAAATTATGTTTAGCAAAACGTACTGAAAATTGTTCGAGTTTACAATACAGAATTATCATACAAAAAGGAAAACTCACGAATGCATAGATACATTTTCCCTAATGTTAGGAACATAGCGGAAGAAATATTTCATTTTGTCTATGGTTAGGAAGACATTTCAGTTTAGGACTACACTTGGCAACGTTGGTAAAGAGAGCTACATTTAGACGCTCCTTACAAAACAATTAAATGATCCTTATACAACTAAAAAGGGCCCATTTTTATACAACTTTTTGGTTGTATAACAGTACTATTAAAAGTTTATACAACTCTTATATGACTATGGTTTTAAATGAAACTAACTGTTTCTAAATGACTCCACAATATATTTGAAAAATGTGTAAATTGCAATTTACACATTTTTCAAATATATTGTGGAGTCATTTAGAAACAGTTAGTTTCATTTAAAACCATATGATGAGTAGATTCCACGAAGTGAGGGTTTATACAGTTAACTCTTATATGACTGTTTAATACACATTTATACAACTCTTAATCGAATAATCATTTATACAGCTTCTATAAAATGATTTAATAGTGTGTCATGTAGTCACATCTATAAAATGGGATTGAAGCGGCACTATGAAGGTCTCATATATAATGCTGTTATTTCGAGCACAATGGAAACATTTTGTCATCCTGCAGTTTATAAGAGCATTTCATTTTTTAGTGAAGAATCAGAATCAGAACCAAATTATAATTCAACTTGAACGACGTGCATCATACATTTCATTTGTAGAAATGGAGACAAAACGACTTGTGCCGCTTGGGCGGATATCGATAGTAAAAATTATAATTACGTTTGGATGGTTTAATAGCACAAATTTTGATGCGCCGCAAATTTTACTGATAGAATAGGTATATATTTGGTAAGAAAATGAATCGCTTCAATTCTGGTTAAGTTTCAAGTAGATACTTGAAAAAAATAATAAAATAGAATATCCTAAAATACTTTTTTTAATTATTTTAATAGTTTATCACTTCATATGGATATTCTTTCACAATATAATTATCTAAATAATGATAAAACCACATTTTTCAATATAGTTTCATGTTTCCAACTCAATTGCTCATAATAATGGCGGCGATAGCGGTACAAGAATTGCATGCTTATTTAAACATGGCGATTTATAAAACAACAATTTTATCCCAAAGAAATGCCTTAAACCAAAGATTACAGAATATATATGAGATGTTTCACTCGTTCGAATTTATCGCGTAAAGCACCGATGCCGCTGGTGACTGTCTGGTGACTTGGATGGTACAGTACGTCGCTACGTCCTTACTTGCATTTAATTTGGCATATTATACGGGACGTCGCCCGTCGAGCGCTGTTATTTTAGAACGGTGTTTATAATTGGTGGCTCGTGTTTTATATTTATATTGTATAGATTTTTTAAATTTATTAATTAATTCTTGAAATGAGCAAAAAATCATATTAATATTTTTTTCTTTAATAGCAAAGCTTAAACACTAAATATTTTGTAATATTTGCTAATACAAATTTACTGATTTATTTTTATAATAAGGATATTATATCAACAAGTATATTAAGCAAGAAAACGCAAAAAATTAACAGACTAATGAGAAAAATATAAAGCATAAAGTTGGGCTTGTTCGCATTTTTTTGGAAATTTTAGCTGATGTGTACTGAAATTACGTTACTGGCCAACGTTTGGAGCGCGGGAGTGGGAAGATATTTTATACTCAACCTTTCGATACTGACTGTCTCTGAGACAGTGTGTTCAAGTGTGTTAGTACCTACTTAAGGATTAAGGGCCAGAGAATTTTGTTTATTTCATTTAGTTTATATGTATGATATTCCGCACCTTCTTAAATCAACGCGAAATAATTTTTTTTCTTATAAGTTTATACTTCCAGATGGGGTATCGCAAAAAAGTTATCTCGAACAAGTATACAACTACGAAAAACATAAACAATATAAATTGGCTCCAAAACTGACCAGTGATCATATTTATCCAAACGGTTTTCAGAAAATGAATGTCAAACTAGCGACACAAGTTTTTAGTCACTCAGTAGCAGTTGCAATGCACACATATATAGAATTTGGGTTAATTTCTGATGAGGCAAAAGCGACTGCAAATTTCATTAAAAAAATGAATGATTTTTTTAATTTACTCAACTCCAGCAGCTTGGAAAATTATCAAGCATTTATGGGCACACAGGAGCAGTTAACATTATTTCAAGAGGTTTATGACTTGTTTGATAAACTTGAGGTTTTTAATTATCTAAATAAAAGAGTTACTAAGCAATTGAGATTTATATCTGAATGGAAAATAATCATTCAAGCAATTCTGTCATTATGGGATACTCTAAAATGGCGAGGATATAAATTTTTAGTCACACGAAACCTCAATCAGGATTGCCTCGAAAACCTTTTGGCCAAATACGAAGTTGCTGTGGTAATGCCAAAGATCCAACCCGCGTACAATTTTGTAGCGCGATTAAAAAGCTATTTTCTCTAAAAATTTTTGATCATTTTGAAGGCACAAACTGTATGGATGACGTAAACGAAGTTCTTTTAACTATTGATTCCGAACTAACAAAAGAATGCCTAGAACAGTTCATTTTTCCTACAGAAAATAAAAATGTGCCTTTAAAAGTGCTTACAACGGATTACCAAAATCTATCTGGCCCAGAAGGAAATGCTTTAGTGTATGTTACGGGGTATTTGTTAAAAAATGTCTAATACAACATTCATGTGAAACATGCTTAAAATTTGCCCATTGGGCTGATAATTTAATAAACAGAGAAACTTTTTTCTGTAAACTAAAAGCTTACACGACAAAGAAGGATGTATTTAGTGGCTTATGTGTACCATCAAGGGACATTGTTGAGAACGTTATTGCGATGGAAAATATATTTATCGAAAAATTCAATTCTATAGCTAACCAAAGGGGAATTGGTCAGTTCCTTTTGAACGAATTTACTAAATTTTCTTTTCATCATCCATCCATGTAATCAATTTCCTTTCAAATATTATGCAAGTCTCTACACCAGAGTCCGTATATATTTTACTCTCATATGTATATTGAAAGATTTGAAAGACTAAAAAAGATTAAATTTAACACATAAACCAAACTCCAAACTTAGTATTTTATAAACTTTTTTAATAAAGTCCTGCAGCTGCTTCTCTTTTTACTGTTTTAACCTTGTCAATCCAAAAAATACGCGTTATTTAAAGATACAAATTTAAGATTTAGTGGCCCTATTATTCTGGTGGCTAATGAGTATATTCAATTTAATTTGTGATAAATATCAAATCTGCTAGATTATCAATAAGTATCACAAAATTACTAAGATGCTGGATAAAAACTGTGAATTGATTCATTTTAAAACTTCAAGTTTATTTTGTACTTACCTTTTCAAATTCATATCCAGAACACTTTTCGAAATCATTAACATTTAAAAATAAACCTTTGTGATAAAGAATCCTATTAATTTGAATATATATTTCTCAAATTACCCCTGTATAGCTTAAAATAAAATAAGCTTTTCGAACTGTTCTGGTATCTACCGATCTCGTTATTGACAACAAAAGCGAATCGTAAACATAATTTATGAGAGCGGCCTCCGTTTCGGCCGGCAACTTGAATCAAACCGTCCTAGAGTGAAATATCTTTTTGCTTAAACAATATTTTATTGTAAAATGGAACGGTATACGATAACTGTTTTACAACGAAGAATATTTAGGCACTATACAACTAAAAAGTGTTTTATAATGCAACGCAATTGAATGCTATACAATATTTATTATACAACATTATACAGCTTCAATAAGACAAGCTTAAGTAACTATCTTATAATGTTGTAGCTGTCAGTTATATAGTATATTATAGAACTCTTATACAAAAGGTATAAAAGTCTTATAAAATGATATTTACCTACTCCTTATATGTAAAGCATTAGTTATCTAACTCCTTACTAAAAGCGTAAGTTGAACTTTACAGCAAGTGTGCGGTAATGAGTGTGCTGTAATGTTATTACATGCACCCGTTAGGAAATTTTAGTATAATACTAAATTTATGTTGGTAGTTCTGACTGTGTTTTGTGCTGTCTGTCACTACTGAATACCCAGTTATTAAATTCGTCACTTTTAGATAAAAGAAAACAGTGAAAAAATTAAAAGTAAGAACAAGTTGTGTGTGAAAATAAAAATAATAATTTTTAATTATGTTAATATTGCGATTTATCCAAAATTAAAAGCATATCTAAAAAGGCAATCGGATGGTTTTAGAGGAAAAAAATCCAAAGCTTTCACATCGAAGGAAATCAACACTTTTATAAAAAATGCTCCAGATATTGATTATCTATTAATGAAAGTAAGTACTAAATTAAAAGTCATATCTTTTGTAGGCAGTGGTTGTTCCTTATTACTTTAATATTTTCCTTGGACAAATAATTTAATTATAATAAAATAATGAATATTTATTCATTTAAAGTATTTCAACTATTCTTTTTTACTTACAAGAGTCGAAACTGTACTTGGCTAGAGCAAATATTCGTACCGAAGCCTGACAGCGCAGATGGTTAAGCGTTGGTTTCGAAACCAGAGGTCTCACGGTCCCGGGATCGCACCCCGCAGGCGTCATTTCATTTTTTTATTTTTTTTTTACAAAAAATATTTTTAATTTTATGCTTGCAAATTGAGTTGCAAAAGATATCATGTGGTTTGAACAAAATTGTTTGATTCACTTCGTATATGACTGAAATATGTTTATATTGCACTTTTTCCATAAAATTAATAAGAAAAAAAATCAATTTCGTCGTAGATAAAGTATAGTACACAACTCGAGTGGTAAGGGCAATTACATGCTCGTAGAATTACCGCACTCGCCGCTACGCGGCTCGTGCGCAACTTGTTCTACTCGCACGTAATATGCCACTTACCACTCTAGATATGTAATATACTATTTTGATATAGTATAAACTTGCTTATGAGGTATTATATCATTTTAAAAGAAATGATCGTATAATGCGTTATAGTATATTTTGTAAAAGTCACTATAGAATCATTTAATACAACAATTTCTTAAAAACAAAATTATCGCAACAAAAGGCTTAATAAAAACAAAAAGTTCTTAAAACAACGCTATTCGACTGTTATACAACAATTCAGTCCTCTTAGAATTCCATTTTGCTAATTGGGGAAAAAGACGTAAGACACATTGCCGCTACAAAAGTAACGCCTTCATAGTATTTTGAACTTTCGATTGATAAGTTGCGCGTAATCTTAACATCAACCAATCAAGCAATCAAGTAAAAGATTGGGGTTAACGTTTGTAATACATTTAAACGGTTAATTATTGTGATATTTTGATTAGGATTAATCATAGAACTGCCTTTTTCTCCATTTCTTCCTACGTAATGTGTTGTTAGGACATTAACAATCGATGACGCACACAAAAAAGGCTATGAACTCATTTCAAAAAGGTATGATAATAATTGGGATCTAGCGGACAGAATTTGAAAGTTCGTAATTTGCTTCTCGCCAGAGATATCCATTTAAGATGCCTGCCAATAATATGTCATTTGGTTCTCAGTACCACACAGGTCATTGGTAATTTGGTTCCCAGCATTGCTGTATTAAGGGCACGACCAACGTAATCTGTGTTTATTTTTTTCTACCTATAGCTTATTTCAAGGAAATTAGATATAAAGTGATGGGCAAATGTGTGGAACCAAGTAAATATCTCTGGAATTATTAGAAATATCAAAATGAAATTTGGAAGGTGGATACTACAGTATATTGCCTATTTGTTTTCATTTTTTTTAACAATTTTGAATTTCCGGTTTTACCAGAAGTAATGTCGATTTTAAACTTTGCAATGGAACACCCTGTATATTATTTTAGTTTGTGATGAAACATTCCATTACGAATACAAAAATATCGGGTTCGATATTTTTTATTTCAATACCTACCGAGATATTAACAGAAAAGTAACTAAGGAAAGGAGAAATCTAATATCCATTGAAGAAATAATCATAATTATTAACTGAAACTAAGTGATTTTCAAAACATTAGAACTGAACTAAACTAAAATTAATGTATTGGATGTTCAAACTCAGCACCGTTTACTTCTTGACAATAGGCATGTCGGTTTGTAAATTTTCCTTTCCTTAGTTACTGTTAGGGCATGTTCGTCATTTCATTATTAAAAGACATTTGGCAACAGGGTAGTCTTAAAATAACAGACCACCATCTGAAAAGGGGATGAAGGCACACTTGTGTAGAAAGACGGGTATGAGAAACATGTGGTTGTAACAATACATAACATAGTTGTAAGAGTAAAATAAATTGTTTTTAAGTCGATGAAAGTTTTATACAGTCCACTCGTTTTATTACAATAAACACTTACGTTGGTGTCTCAACAGTTTGGTCCTAGGAACCGGATTAACCAGTGATAATATATAATAATTGGTACAGTTTTGAGAAAAACATCGCTAAAAACGAAAACAGGTGTAATACTCGTCAAAAAGTAATTCGAGAATTAGACAGCAATCAAGAGAAAAGTAAAGTGTGTGCTAGTCTCAGGAATTTCGAATTACAAACACAAGTGCAAAAATTAGTAGATAGTCGGTAAACAAAGTGGACATAAAGTTAAAAAATTGTGGTGTTCACGGGGTGTTCAAAAAGATTCCCAGATTGCCGAGAGCGACAGGCGCCAGGCCATATTGTGCCAAGGTCAAGTGACATATGAGTTACAAGTAAGTCCTTTCCTTTTTATAAATTTCCGTATATCTTTCGCCTCATATTTTGAACCAATAATATGTCAGAAAACGAGCAGTTAAAAAAATTAAAAAAGAAGCGTGGTACTCTTAAATCCAAATTGACAAATTTGCAAAAGTATTTCGAAAAATTGCAATTAGAGGAAATAAATAATGAGCTTTTATCCATGTTAAGTGTAAAATTAGAAAAATTTGAGCCATGCTGGGATGAATTTAATGAAATTCAAGATCAAATTGATAATGTGTTGTTAAATGACGATGAAACCAGTAGTCAAAATGATTTAGAAAGAACTGAATTTGAAGACGATTTTACTGATTTGGTGGGTAAAATCAGGTACTTTATGTGTCATCATCAAAGTGAAAGGCATATTCAGGAGGACAATCTATCTCAAGGGTCAAGGGTTAGTTCTGGGACAGGTAGAGTTCAATCGGTTGTGAAATTACCCCCAATATCTTTGCCTACTTTTGATGGTCAATATCAGCATTGGCTAGATTATAAAGAAGTTTTT
>CAJUYH010010196.1:0-12623 GCA_910591685.1 Galerucella tenella
TTTAACAAGGTTTGAACATTGTGTCAATGTACATGGTCATCAATTCGAACAATTTCTTTAATTACTTGTACTTTTTAATTCCCTATGTTACGTTTTTCAATAAAATAATTTATACAGATGTTCATTTAACTGCCCCTATTATCATTACTGCACGATACAATGATGACAAGTGTGGTATCGTTGAATTTGTTTTTAAATGATGTATCCAAAATTGTAATATTATACCGGTTGTCCCATTTAAAAAAGTTATGTTGAGGTCACGTGAGCCGAAATGACAGGAAAAACGGAAGTCATTTTATAATGAATATAAGCATCAGTTTCGACTGTTTATATCTGCCAAATTTCATACATGTCATATGAACAGTTCTCGAGAAATTGGACTGTCAAAACGTCGTGGGACACCCTGTATATACCTTTTTCTTGGAATTTCTTGGTTTTTGAAGAAATTTCGTATTTTTGGCAACAGCGCATAAGTATAATGACATTTTACGTGTTTTCCATATCATTATTGACGAATATAAAGTTTTTTTAGGCAACTTCCTATTTTCCAGAAGCAAAAAAACTATGTTTCAAAGCTGAATTAATGAACACACTTATGTAACTTTGTTGATTTATTATTTTTTTAATAAGAATTTATCTGAACAATTATTGTCAAATGACCTAAACGTGTTTGTCGTGGGGTTTTCTCCTATATACGCACCGTGTGATGATTTATTATTATTTTTTGGTTCAGAAATTTATAAAACGAATTTGCCGTGGAATCGTGGAATGAGCGAATGAAAGAAATATTCCGATTTCTCAGTTGTTATACCCACTTGTAAATTGATTGAATATAATGTTTTTCATCCAGATATGTACTGAACAATTGTCGAATGTGCCACTCTCGAATAAACATCAGATATAATCATAATTGATATGAATAATAATTGTCGAAATCCATCTGACGTGAAAAAAACGCAATAAATTCATTCCTTCTAGCATATACAGCGTGTCCCCGGATGGAGTATCCTATAGGTGAAACATTTTTAAATATTAATTTAGTGAAAAATGTTATTCTTGATAAAAAGCTTTGCTTGTTCTGAAACCCCATAAAATGAAATAAAATTCAAGTTTTTCAAAACCCGTCTCATTTTATGGCCAGTTTTATGAAAACCTGGAGTCTGACTTTTTGACATTTCTTCACATATTGGCTAATATCTCGGTAACCTTGAGGTTTGCAAGGTTCTAGTCTACGCCATCCGATTCATAATTGAATTTTCTAGGAAAAGAGGAATTTTGAAAATTATGAGTCTTCGCGAATTAGTATAAGTTTCGGTGTGGAATTTTCAAAACCTGAAAATTCTAAAACCTATATCTAAGGTTTTTCGATGTAGAAAATTCCTCTTTTTATAGAAAATTCAATTCTGAACCGAATGGCGTAGACTAGAACCTTGCAAACCTTAAGGTTCCAGAAGTCAGACTTTAATTCATTTTATGGGGTTTCAGAACAAGCAGAACTTTTTACAAGAATAACATTTTTCACTAAATTAATATTTAATAATGTTTCACCTATAGGATACTCCATCCGTGGAAACGCTGTATATGCTAGAAGGAATGAATTTATTGCGTTTTTTTCACGTCAGATGGATTTCGGCAATTACTCGACAATTATTCATATCAATTGTGATGATATCTGATGTTTATTTGTGAGTGGCAGCAGAGCCACCCCCTATAAAATAAATTAAGAGTGCGACATTTGTTCTGTGTTGACGACAATTACATTTGGGTCATTCGACAATTGTTCAGTACATTTCTGGATGAAAAACATTATACAGGGTGTTTCAAAAAAAGGTAACACCGTCTCTAGGATAGGTAAAAAACTGAAAAATAATTGGGGTTTGCTAAGTAAAATTTTTTTCTAACGCCATCCGTTTTCAAGATAAAGGGCGTTGAAGAAAATAAAAAATTACACATTTCTTACGATTTTGCCGAAACTACTGGCACCATTGTAATGAAATTTTATACGAATATGTTTTGGAAGCTGATATATCCCATGAGTTTGTTTTTATAACTAACTCTCATAGAGGGCGCTAGTTACACGATTCATACAACGTATTATTCAACATAACTTTTTTAGGGTAGAATTATTAGTCAAAACTCCAAGTGAACATAAACATCGTTTAATTCTACACCAAAAAGGTACTCTTGGTAAAACTCGATATTATGTACCGTTTTCGGAATATTTTGATTTGAAAATTATGAAGTAATAACCGCTCCTCGTATAAGTTAATGATACATTTATTAATTAAAAAAACTTACAACAAGAAAATTAAAATAAAGACAATTAGAGTAAATGTTCAAAATGTCCTCCGTTTTCACGAATACACAAGTCTATCCTTTTTTCTAAAGAATCCATTAATCTTCTTAACGGTTGGGGATCATCTATGATGTCATTAAAGTGACGTTTAATTCTTGACGAGAATTTACCTCTGTAGCATAGACTTTTTCCTTAATATACGACCAGACTGTGTAGTCCAAAGGATTAAAATCGCATGACCGAGGAGGCCAATGAATCGGAGCTTCTGCACCTCTACCAATCCATCGATTCCGAAAATTGTTACTCAACCAATTACGACACCTTCTATCAAAGTGCGGTGGAGCTCCATCATGCATAAAAAATAATGATGTTCGCTCATTTATCGATAAATCTTCTAATATCTCAAATAAGTGATTATTTAAAAAATCAAGGTACATATCACCACTTAAATTTCCATGTAGAATATGATAACCTATTAATCTGTTACCTAAAGTTGCTGCCCAAACATTAACTTTAAATGAGTGTTGGTAATGTGATACCCTTTTGGCTTGTGGATTCTCATCACACCAGTAGTGTGCGTTATGGGAGTTAAACATACCTTGTCGCGTAAAGGTGGCCTCGTCCGTAAAAAGAATACATTTTAAAAAATTTGGATTGAGGGCTGTCCTTTCTCGCAATGTTTCACAAAAATCGACTCTAACCGGTAGATCGTCCGGCAAGAGTTCTTGAACTTGTCTGTAATGGTAAGGATGTAGCTGCTGCTCTTTAAGTATCCGCCAAGTAGTTGAAGAAGATGTATTTGTTTGTCTTGCCATATTCCTTACACTTAATGTTGGATTTTGATCAACTAAATTTAAAATAATATTTTCTTTATTAATTGTTCTTGTTGTTATTGGTCTACCTGAATTTATTTTCTCTGGTCTTACATTCCCAGTTTCTCGACAACGTCGTTCAACTGCTCTAAATGTTTTTTTACTTGGTAAGTTTCTTCTAGGAAACTTTTCTGCATAACGCGTAAAAGCTGCACTAGAGTTTCCTAAACACTCGCCTAAAGTTAATAACATGTCGGTGTATTCAACATTTGAGTACATTTTGTTTAACAATATCTAATTTTACAAATAACAAGGTTTCAAAACTCTATTTATTGTTGACTTATTGTCATAACAATCAATAAATGTCAATTTTACATGGCAAACTTAGAGAAAAGCGAACTTTATCATTAGTTTATACCAGGAGCGATTATTACTTCATAATTTTCAAATCAAAATATTCCGAAAACGGTACATAATATCGAGTTTTACCAAGAGTACCTTTTTGGTGTAAAATTAAACGATGTTTATGTTCACTTGGAGTTTTGACTAATAATTCTACCCTTAAAAAAGTTATGTTGAATAATACGTTGTATGAATCGTGTAACTAGCGCCCTCTATGAGAGTTAGATATAAAAACAAATTCATGGGATATATCAGCTTCCAAAACATATTCGTATAAAATTTCATTGCAATGGTGCCAGTAGTTTCGGCAAAATCGTAAGAAATGTGTAATTTTTCATTTTCTTCATCGCCCTTTATCTTGAAAACGGATGGCGTTAGAAAAAAATTTCACTAAGCCAACCCCAATTATTTTTCTGTTTTTTACCTATCCTAGAGACGGTGTTACCTTTTTTTGAAACACCCTGTATTTAACCAAGTTACAAGTGGGTATAACTGAGAAATCGGAATATTTATTTCATTCGCTCATGAAGATCTGGAGATTCCACGGCAAATTCGTTTTGTAAATTTCTGAACCAAAAAATAATAATAAATCATCACACGGTGCGTATATAGGAGAAAACCCCACGACAAACACGTTTAGGTCATTTGACAATAATTGTTCAGATAAATTCTTATTAAAAAAATAATAAATCAACAAAGTTACATAAGTGTGTTCATTAATTCAGCTTTGAAACATAGTTTTTTTGCTTCTAGAACATAGGAAGATGCCTAAAAAAACTTTATATTCGTCAATAATGATATGGAAAACACATAAAATGTCATTATACTTATGTGCAGTTGCCTAAAATGCGAAATTTCTTCAAAAACCAAGAAATTCCAAGAAAAAGGTTTATATATGCTAGAAGGAATGGATTTTTTGTTTTTTTTACGTCAGATGGATTTCGACAATTATTCGTAACAATTTTGATGCTTTTTGATATTTATTTATGGGTGGCACTGCTAACTTAATATTAAGTTGGCAGAGACACCCCCTATAAAAAAAACTAAGAGCGCGACAAATTTTTCACGTTCACGACAAATTCTCGACAATTATTCGACAATTATTGGAATAGGTTTCATCGATTTATTTGCAAGTGGCTCTGCTAACTTTATAGGGGTTTATTTTATTATTGGGAAGAGCACATCATTTTGAGGCTCTGTGCAAAAAATTGGACCAGAACCAGAGTAAAAAATGCTATAAATATTGTGCGGTTCCAGAATGTAGAAGTACTACGATTAAAACATCTAACAAAACATTTATTTCTATTGATAAGGATGCAAAAAAACGGAAGCAATGGCAGAAAAGCATGAAAAGACTCAAAGCAATCACTGATAAGTCAAAATACTTTGTTTATGTATTTTTAGGATTTTATTTTTCTTCAATAAGAATTGTTATAAATTACCTTATAAAATACGTTGTGAATCCATATTGAGAGGGTTATTGAAAACCACACGCTTGTATTAATCTAAATTTTTTTAAATGCTTAGATGATATTGTTCTTACAGCTTGTGGTTTTATTAATGTTCAAAATTATTTAATAAAATAATGGATCAGTTCTTCACAAATAAAATTTTATTAAATAGGTACTGCTTTTTTTTCCAAAAAACAGGTAATCTTTTTCAGTTGATCATCAACAAAACTGGCGTATATTATATGATTTAAAAGAAATTATTTTGTTTGATTCAAAGTCCGGATCAGCTCTAACAAATATCGCTTTTTTCACCAGTGAGGTGCATGTGCATTTGAATCTGATGTAAACATTTGGAACTGATATTACCTGCTTCATCAAAATAAGTTTTTCTTGTTCTTTTCATCATTGATGATTTAATTTGCACTACACATTCATCATAAATAGCATTTGGAGAAGCTCCTTTAATTGGACAGTCTGCAGTTAATATAATTGCAATTTGTCACTGAGTTATCTTGGTTATCTCCGTATCTTTGTCCACCAGACCAGGAATGAAATAAAACATCTGGAATCACCCTGTACATCATTTGAGAGAGTATGTATTTATGAAAATATTGACATTTTCAATCATTTTTGCCGGAAAACACCCAAAAACGATGTGTCATAATAGTATAAAATTATAATTTAATAAACTCGTGTTTTTGATTGATAAGCTCCATAATCATTAGCAAGTCCACTTCTGAAAGATTTAATGAGTCTGCTTTTTTAAAATTAGGTCCACACATTTTATTTTATTCACACAAAATTTTGCGAGTAATTCAAAATAAATAAATTCTACGCGAGGCAGGTTACAGTCAGAAGCATAATGTTTGTGCACATTAACTTTCATATGCGGTGACGTCATAGACTTCGCCCCGCTACGGTATGCTTGTTTAATTGGTTATATTAAGAGAACGACTTATTCTATTGACATGAAATTTTCTAATCATATTTTTATCCTTAGTACTTTGTTTTACGACAGTTAAAAATGATTTAAAAATTTTAGTAAACGAGCCCATTATTTGAAGACTAAAAACTGCTTTTATATGTATTAGCACCATAATGACATTGGCCTACTTACAGTAAACAAAAATATTTCTTCCAACATAATTCCTTCTTTCCTTCCTCTAATGGTAAGAGTAGAAGTCAAAGATATTTTAGATGCATCCAAAATTACGATTAGAGTTTATGCCTTAGAAATTGTAAAATTCACAAGATGTTGCATGTTAAAATTTAATACCATTTAATTTGTGTGTGTAAAATACTTGTTTTTGACCATTATCATTAAATATCTACGATTTTCCATTAACTAATGCCTTAAGTGTACTACATCGTTTGAAAGTTTATTAATTGTACTAACAAATTGTAAAAAGACTTATAGGGTGATTCATTAAAAAATTTTGAGATATTGCTTGATTTGCGTTTTGTTTCACCCTGTATTAAAGAGACCATAAGGTACGTTTACACCGGGCGTACCAAATTTTTAGTCCGAGGTCTAAATGACGTCACGTGTACTTTACTTTCGGTGTAAACACCCAAGGAGTAAAATTTTGTACTCGAATTTGATCCGTCTCAACTAGGGTGGATTAAATTCAACTTTTAACGGTGTAAACACGGCACATCAATATTCGTGGACCAAAGTGACAGTTTTCTAAAAGCACAGAGTAAAAATAGGTCGCTGTCACGTGAGATCAGGTCAAAATAACCTAAAAAAGCTGAATAAAATAACTAAATAAAGAAATATAATAAAAATCTACCATAAAATTAACTTAAGATTTAAGTTTATGTCATTTCAATATGAAAATGTCAATTATTTTGGTCCCAGACTTTGAACCTGGACTATTTTAATCCAGCAAAACAGTCAGTATAAACACTGATGCTCTAAAATAAATAGGTCCACGATTTGGTCCTCAGTCCAAATTGCTCCACACGGTGTAAACTAACCTATAGATAAAAAAAAGTAATTAATACTGAGTACAGCCAATGATGTGTGTATGACATTTGAATACAAAGACCTGTTGATTTATTTCAATTTACTGTTTTGCAGAGTGTTAAAGAGGAGGTCTTTTTAGTTAATAATTGGCCATATCTTTGTAAAACACTCTCATAGCATATTAAAGTGCTATATTTTTGTAACACTCTCGGTGAGATCTTCTCGATTCTTGAACAAAATATAGTACGTTCCATTTAAAACTAACTCTTCCTTCATTATTGGTCACAGAAATTTGTTGATGAACCATATTAATTATATTTTCAGTTAAATTTTTGTTTATTCTGTAAATATGTTTAAATTTCGAATCATCGTATTCTTTAAACGGATTTATTTTTCTTAAATATACTTTAGGATTTTTAAGCATTCTCCCCAAGCCTCCTCAGCTTCGACTACTTCTTGGTTGATATCAATTGAGTCGTCTACATTCATATCCATAATTATGACTAAAATAGGTAATATATTATTTATAACAATGTATATAATCAAGTACAAGTAACCTGTCTAAAATTTTTTATATTATGATCTCCACAAAGGGACAATTAACTAAACTAACATTTGATCAAAAAAGGTTAGGTTACTTGAACACGGTGTAAAACATACCCAAAATTATTACTAGGGATTTAGCATCATTCTAGTGTTGAAATAATGTTAAATGTATTTCTTAATGTGCTTTTTACTAACTTCTTTTCAGGTTAGGTTAGGTGTGTGGTGAGTGGGTCCATAAGGCCCTCCACGGCGACTCGCAAGAGTTAATTGTTGCTCACACGTATTCAGATTTCACCAAACAAATTCAGCTTCTTAACAAAGCCGATTAGTTTATTTGGTGAATGATGTTTCAGGTCCGGGGGCGAGACAGAGACCGATTCGAGCCGCGGTGGGGCAGGCACAAATTATGTGCTCTGCTGTTTCATCATCTTCCAGACAAAGACGGCAAGTCGGATCTTCCGACAGTCCAAAGTTTTAACATATGATGATTCAGATAATAGTGGCCTGTTAAAAGGCCTGTTAGACATCGTAGGTCATGCCTCCTATAGTCTAACATTTGTTTGGAGACATTCTTGGAAGGATGTATAAAAGCCTTTGAATTAACCAATCCTGGTAAATTACGCCAGAAGCCTAAGGTCTTCTTGCTGTCCAGGTATTCAGTGTTTGTTTGGCAAAACTTAATGTGATACCAATAGTAGGTTCTGGTCCGATAGAAACACGTGCTGCACCCTCCCTCGCAAGAGAGTCTACCTTCTCATTTCCATCCATGCCAGAATGGCCAGGGATCCAGACCAGCAATACTTCATTGAGTTCTCCTATTGAGGAGAGTCTTTTTTGGCAATCTAAAACCAATTTTGACGTTACACGGCTAGAGCTAAGTGCTTTCAAAGCCGCTTGGCTGCCCGAATTTTTTTTTATTGTTCTATGTATGAGATTGGCTTGCTCCGATCTCTCCACACATGAAACAATGGCGTAAATTTCCGCCTGAAATGCGGTTGCATAGGATCCTAGGGAGGTTGAAATTTCTGTCCTAGGTGATCGCCCCTAATTATACACCTGCACCAGAGCCTGAGGGTGTTTTTGAGCTGCCTGAGTACCAACAGCTGCTCTTGATAGTTCAACCTTACGGAGGACCCATTCATCTCTATTTGGAATTAGGCAGGTGATAGTTTACTGCTGGAGGCATTATGTCAGAGGTCATTCCCAGAATACTGTGATTTTCAGTGTCCACTAGCATTCTGCTTTGTTTTGTATAAGCCTGATTTGTGCATTTAGAAATATGGCTACTTGGAGCTGATAGCACCAGTAATTGCCAGACAAGTCTGTCTCTGTAAACCAGAGAGCTTTGCTTTGCTTTGTTCGCTGTAAAGCTTTTGGCCACCAGGCAATAGATATCATATATACAGAGTTCGCAAAAGTCCGGGACCGGACAAATATCGAAGAAAGTATAAATTTTTTGGAAAATCCTTTTATACCACAAATTTTACTCCAACTTAAACTATAATTTGAAAATATTTTGAAATATACAGGGTGCTCCAATATATTGTGGCGTATCAAATTTATATTTTTTTATGGAACACCCTATATTTTATTGCATTTTCTGATTGCCCCTAAAAAAATAATACTCCTTCATAATGGTTCTTTATACCTAAATACAGAGGGTTCCGTGTTATGCTGGCTTTTTTAAAAATGTGAACATTTCGAAAAAAAATTAATAACTCATTGATATAACAAATTCTAGCAAATTTTCTCTTACATCTAAATAGTTGGACATTCGTTTAATGTATTCCACGATTGAGTACTAAATATCTTGTTACAGGGTGTTCTGAATGTTCAGTTTCAGATATTATGCAGTATCAGACTTATTTTAAATGGAACACCCTGTATTTTGATAATCCATCATATTCAAAAAATGTCGTCTTTCGAATGGTATGAGGGTGTCCTATACCTAGGTATGATACTTTTCGTATCACACAATACGAGTCTTATGTTGAAGATTGGATTAATTATTCAGTTCAGTCTCTTTTGCCGGTTTCCCAGGAGAGACGTTAGCCGTCTTCATCTTGGGTAATCCAGCTTTCCCAGCTTTTGGTTGGCTGATGCCTTGGCTACGTGCCGGCGGTGCACTACCCCTAAGCTTGTAAGGAGTTTTGGTTCTCCTCACTGCCGTAGGGGGTTTTACACTCGGCCCCGGGCCGTGGATTTTCTCCGATCCTTTCGAGGGACCCGGTTTTGTTGCCTGTTGTTTTTAGCGCGGAAAACAACCTGCCCAAAACCCAAGTAAGTTTTGAAACCCACCCTCTCCAGCTCGTACATAGATCCATCGTCAATGGCGAAGGTCCATGTTTGACCAGGGCCTCTAACTTGCTTGTGTAGAACAGTTCACTCCAAGGTTAACAGACCATGGTTCATTTTCCTCAGTCTAGTGAGGACCTGTTAGTCTACGACTGCATTCATCAGGTATGTAAGCCACACAGATGTGTGGCTTTGGAAGTTGGTCACCCAAGATGCATCTCAGAAAGGCACCATCCCATGGTTGAAGGGTATTGACTACTCCAGACAACCACGAAACACTCTCCTGGTCTACACAGGTGACCTGCAGCCAACGAGGCCGGAATGTACAGCTCTGTAGCTGAACTTGTGGACCACCTTCCGGAATATCCTCTACAACGACCATAATAGCGTACTGAAGAGTTTCCAGTTGGTTGGTTGTTCTGGAGGCTGTTAGATTTCCAAGATGTTATATTCCCATCTTGATGCCGGATACAGCCTACCCATAAGAGGGTTTTTGTATGTAAATTTTACCTGACGTTACAACTGATTCAGCCGAGCATGGCTTTTTTTCCTCTTGTTCGGGTGATTCATCATTAGAGCGTAAGCGTTTGCTCTAACCAGCCACATAGGAAATATTCTTCACCTCTTGCGCCTGATCATGCTTTGGTTTAAGGCGGATTGGAAGGTACCCCCTCTTGAGGAGGCCACCTAATTTCCAAGGTTTGCTCTCAGGTGTTGGAGAACTAAGGAGCTCTCGTTCCTGATCAGATGTTACAGGGAGGTCAGTTAGAGCCGATAGATCGACTTCCATCTCATCTGTAGATTCTTTAAACAAATTTTACTTCTTCCATAAAAAGTCCTACGAGTAGGTAGAAAAAATATGTCCATCATGGCAGAGCCCTGCATTAATATGATAAGGCTTACTTACGACGAGAGGGCGCCCAGTATCTCGAAGGTTCCGTTAGTGACAGAGTCTACTGCTGTAAACCTCTCCATTCTCAGTACCCTTTTAGCAGAAATGTTTATGGATAATATAGGGAAAATAATTCATTAATACCCCCTTTGTAAAATATGTGTGTACTGGCACCGATATGTATAGCTTGCTTCACTGGCACAATTAGACAATCAGATAATTTCATTACTTACATCAACTCAATTCATAAAAACATCAAATTTACCGTAGAAATTGAACAAAATAAGTCTATAAACTTTGTATACCTTAAAATTTCAAATATAAATAATAAACATGATTTTTCTATATTTCACGAACCATCATATACAGACATTACAATTCATAATAGTTCAGTCCACTCATTCAGTCATAAATTAGCAGCCTTCAATAGTATGATACATAGACTTAGAGTCCGTTTCATTAGAGAACGGACCACTGACAGATTTTTTTTTTTATATACCACATTTCTTAGCAATCAAAACAAACAGTTCTATAGGCTAATTTGTTGGCTCGGGAACAGTGTGTTCCTATTGGCGTGGTGAGGTCTTCTCCAGTGAGGCTACCCCTTTAATCATTTTTCAGATCGGCTGGCCAGTTTCTTTTGAGTCTTCTGTCAATTTGCGGTTCTATTAGGGGATGGAGTAGAGGGTTGCTGTGCGATTCTAGTCTTTTGTGGTGCTTATTACTTTGTTCTGTAATTACATCCTGTATAAATGGTATTCTTAGGTCTTCGTGGAGTGTTAGTTTTGACACGTACCAGGGTGCGTCAGTTATCATACGTAATATTTTAGACTGGCTTCTTTGGATTATGGTTATGTTCGACTTGCTCGCACATCCCCAGAGTTGTATACCGTACGTCCAGATTGGTTTGATGACAGCTTTGTACACGAGTATTTTGTTCTCTAGGCTCAATTTCGATTTTCTGTCTATTAACCAGTGTAGGTCTTTTATTCTTAGGTCAATTTGTTTCCGCTTCTTGAGTATGTGTTCTTTCCAGTTGAGTTTTGAGTCTAGGTGCACTCCTAGATATTTGGTGCTAGGGGATTGTGTAAGTTGGATGTTATTAAGTGTCACTGGAGGGCACTGTTCTTTTCTCAACGTGAAGGTCACTTGGACTGACTTTGTTTCATTCGTTTTGATCCGCCACTTATGTAACCAAGTTTGAATGTTGTTTAGTTGTGCCTGAAGAATCGACGACGCTGTAGCTGGGTTTTCGTGGGCTGCAAGAACGGCGGTATCATAACAGCGGTCCAAGAACACTGCCCTGCGGTACCCCGGATTTAATTTGAAAATTATTGGAAAGACTTTCATTCATTCTCGTTCGAAATTCTCTGTCGCTTAGGTAGGATCTCAATAGTTTCAGGTAGGTGATGGGAAAATATTTCTTTATTTTGAATACCAGACCTGTGTGCCAAACCTTGTCAAAGGCTTGACTAATATCCAAGAAGGCAGCTGTACAATACTGCTTGTTTTCCATTGCTGTATTTATGTTATGAACTATTCTATGAACCTGCTGGACCGTGGAGTGCTCTTTCCGAAAACCAAATTAGTGGTGAGGAATCCATTCTTCTGTTTCCGGATCTGAATTGATTCTTTGTAGCAGCAGTCTTTCAAGTATTTTTGATACCATTGGTAGCAAGCTTAATGGCCTGTATGAGGTTACTTCGTTTGGATTTTTGCCCTCTTTTGGGATTAAGATTATTTCAGCTGTTTTAAATAGCTTGGGCCAGTAGTTTAAGCGTAAGATGGCATTGAAGATAAGAGTAAGGAGTATGATTCCTTTCTCTGGTAGTTCCTTTATCATCCTAGGAGTTATTTTGTCGAGTCCAGAGGCTTTTCGATTGTTTAAGTATTGGATTTCTTCTTGGACTTCGTCTTTGGTTAGTGGTTTAATTGGTGGGATGTTTTCTGGAATGTTGAT
>CAJUYH010010197.1:0-12622 GCA_910591685.1 Galerucella tenella
AAAGACTGTACAATTGAAATGGTATTTAATATCTTGAACGTAAAAATAGCTAAAAAAAATATGTCACTCAATCTGACTTCTTTTTATAAAACTGTTGTTGCTATGATTACGTAAAATAAAAACATATAGTAAGTAAGTAAATCGCTAACTACAATAGGAAACACTATACATTTTCCAAGAACTTCAGATATTTTCCATACTTGCAAATCCGACATATCACTGATTACATATATATTTATATCTTTGGAATTGATAGGATAGTTATACAACGATTTATAATTTAAAAATTGTTTACCAAATATGTACATTTCATCATTTACATCTGTACAAATATTATGAATTTCAACAACCAAACAATAAGCATCTTTCATGGAGTAACTTTTCACACTCAGAGTAAAATTATTATAGAAAAATTTTTTATACTGTTTAGTTATAACAGTATTAAAAATTGTGGCTGAATTTTCATTCTCATTGAATAAATATTTTTTTGTATACAAGTGGGCTTTAAGTAAATTTTTTTTTCACTCAATCTATTATAAATTTGCTGTAAAGGTTTCACGGGTGATCTAATGAAACTTTTGATAATTCCTAAAAAAATTTCAAACGCAAAGGCCGAAAAAGAATCCATGTATGTGTATTATATACATAAAACTCTGATCCCTATATATATTGGCAATGTTTTATGAAAATGTTTAATACCGTCTGTACCAAAGACTGATAAATGCTTTGAAGAAGTTAGTATGGAAATGCCAATATGCAACAGTAGAAAATGTTCATAAATTGAAATATCTTTATTATCTTTCAGGATAAAAGGTCCATAATACAGTAGGAAATTTCGAAATTCTGTTGCTTTCCAATATGACAGTTCAGTCAAGCTTATGGGTTTCCGATTAAACTCACAAGGGACAAATTGCTTTAGGAACAACATGTTTTCACTTAAAATTTGAATATCTGAACTTCTCAATCTAACCCTCAGATTACCAGAAACCCAAGTCGACAGAAGTTTTTTTACAACACCTAAACACACTGCATGCATATAATCGATTGCGAATGATGAAACAAGTCCTATGTTTAAATCAAGTAATGGGGATTTAGTTTTGTGATGTTCTTCATCAGATCCTAATTTAAATTGCTCGTCTGTTCTCAGTGAACTGTTTGTGCCTTTGAAAATTACTGTTCTAGCTTTATTATCGTAAACACCATATTCCCAACATTTCTTACAAGATGCATAACCACCGTGAGATTTTATACCTTTTAAGTAAGCTTTGGCAGGAGCATCACAAATAAAATTTAGTATTTCATATCAACAAAGTATACTCTATCATGTAAAAAAAACCTGCATCATTTAATATCTTCATATCATCAATAAAATCTTCTGAGAATATGTTGAGGGAAAAGGGCTTGGACTGCCCACAAATAGCAAAAGGAAAAGATTCAAAATTTTTTAATAAACCTAGTATTGGCCAGAACTGTAACTTGCTATTGGAAAACAGTGGAGTACCATCAATATTGATACTTAGTTTTAATATTCTATCAAAACATTGTGATGGAATAGTTTGTTTTAAGCAATGTTCTACACCAAAATGGCAATATTCGCCATCGTCAATTTGTTTCATTTTCAATTTCCTGGGAGGTTTTAGTAATGATCTACTGTCTAAGGGAAGTTCTGGATGTATTGGAACCAAAATTTTTAGAGACTAATGACAGAATGATGAGAAACCTTTGGTTCAACAGGCAGTGGGGCCTTAGTGCAGATGTGAGATTATCACTACCATTAGAATGAGTATTAGAGTTATGAGAAATATAATAACCAGAGGTAGAACTATTATTTTCCTCAAAATTCTTAGGAAATTCAGATTCATTTTCATCAGTTTTGTCAAAAATTTGTGTATCATTATTGTCTGATTCCAAGTTATTGTTTTGAACATTATTGTATTGATTTATTATATCAAATTTATTACCATTATTAAGCTGATTAACATCTGAATGAGTTTGAACATGAGCATTTTCAGCCTCAACATTAATATTTTTCTATTGATTATAAGCTATTTCATTTTCCTTTGCTACTCTGCGATAATACTGCTAAATGTTTTCTCTTATACATTTAAAAAAAATTGTTCAGAAAAACGAGTGAGCCAATACCATAATTCACTGCTTTAATGTTTTTAGATAAGTCTTATCAATATAATTGCTTACTGATCTTTGTTAATAATAAATATATATGTAATCAGTCTGGCAAAAAACATTTGCAGTCCTTATCAAAAGAAAATATACAATCAACACTCTAACCAATTACCACTTGAGTTTTTCTTCTCGATTAGACTCTGTCAGGGGCATGCTTAATTAAGTTTTGTCGTTTCTTCTATTTCTGTCAATGAGACCGTCGTGGTCAACTGAATTGCCCCTGAAAATTGAATATCATTAGAAAAAAAGAAAATACTAACAATATCCTTAATTTTAACAAATAGGCAATAAGGGCCAGTTTTATCACCTTCTGATTCACAACTTTTGTCTTAGTCACTTGGCATAAAATAATAAAGGACAAGACTTCTGTTCAAGCTATCAGACATTGTCAGAAGCTGGTGAAACTGGCCCCAAGTATTGTTATTGTTTTACTTACTAATTACTGCTTTATTTAAATTCAATTCATGAAATGCTTCTTTTTTTCTTTTCCCATAATAGATAAAAATTGAAGCCAATTCATCTTTCACTGATGTCCTTAGTATATTATGGGTCTTAGATTTTAAATTCTTTCCTCCCAGAGAAGCAAGGTATGAGACCTAGAATTAAACATATATTGTTAGGTAGGAACAATTTATTTATGCAATAAACAAGTGAACTATTTTCCCGATATGTTGTAAAAAAAATGTTAGAGAAGGTTTTTATGAAATATCAACAACCTTCATTACTTCTTATTTATTAACTGTAAAAAAAGGAAACTGAAAACTTACCAGAGTCTGCAAGTTTTCTTCTTTGGAAGAAATTCTTCCAATACATCCAGTTGGTCCTTGGTTGTTAGAGGAAGTTTTACTGGAAATGTTTCTTTAACATCTTTTTCTGAGTTACAAGGTCTCTCGTTTCCTTTCAAATTCTTTTCTATTTGGTCAATCCGAGCAAAAATCAATTTGTTTTGTTCCTTTATTTGGTTCACCGCAGTTATTAGTAACTTGATGCCTAGAACATTTTAATCATAATGTAACATTCAAGTACAATAAATTTATTTATTTTGATTTACCTTGCTCTTGACGTATATTATCTGATGAAACAGTGGATGGACCTTGACTATTGCTATTAGTACCTAACCTTGCAACCTCTTCTATAGCTAAATGAAAATAATACTATAGTATCTAGTAAAAAACAATCTGCAGGAATTACATAATTCAGGTGGGTTTATCCAATTCAGGTTTATTAATTTTAAAAACAAGAATAAGAAAAGAATAAGATTCAAGAATAAATTGAGTTTCCATAGAAACAATCT
Source organism: Galerucella tenella (assembly GCA_910591685.1). Classification (NCBI taxonomy): domain Eukaryota; kingdom Metazoa; phylum Arthropoda; class Insecta; order Coleoptera; family Chrysomelidae; genus Galerucella; species Galerucella tenella. The sequence goes on from CAJUYH010010197.1 coordinate 3,479, forward strand.
GTTTATTAAAATTCATTTTGCTGCTTTTTTGTTTTCTTTTGTATCGATTCATCATTTTGCTTAATTTGCTTCACCAAAAGAAAGAATGAACAGTGTTATTATTAAACTTAATATTGCTGCATTTAGGTTAAAGTGAAATTGTTTTTAAATCTTAATTTTGGGGTCCAATGCTTTTCAATTTTCTTTATTCTCATTACTGTATTTCATAATTTGTGTTAGATAAACCAACTATGATTTCATTCCATTTCTCTAAACTTTTGAAATAAATTAAGTTCCTAATACCTGGCTCTACTCTAGACCGCAGTGGTGATGTAGTGTCTTCACGATTGTTCAGTATCTTTGAACCTGAAATTCAAATTACTAGCTAAAGTTATATAAGTACTTATTATGTATTATACAATACTAAGTATATAAATGCTTAGATCAATTGAAGAGAAGGATTGATACCTATACCATTTTATGTTTTATTTTTTAAATTAATTATTTTAGTATTATACAGTTGACCAGATATTTATTTATGAAGATTTTTTATTAGTTTTACATGAATAAATAGCTGACCAACTGTAAAATACTAGAATTAAATAAAAAACAACACACCATAAACCATAAAATTACCCACCTGAAAATCTATTTATTTTCACACTAGGAGGACGTGTGTAAGAACTTTCCTCTTCGCTTGAATCACTGACAATTCTTCTTTTAGTCTTTGTTCTAATGGGTCTCTCAGATATATTCCTTTCTGCAATGTCAATGTCGGAATTCAGATCGCTTATCGTTTCTGCCTTTTTTTCCTTCTGTAAAGCTTCATCTAATTCCGCTAAAACAATTTTAATTTATTTAGGACACATCCAAATAAACTTCCCGACAATACTCAAAATTTTTTATCAATAATGCTTACATGTTTTGTAGAAAATTCTAGTAACGCCGTACAACCACCATTTCTCCTCATCAATGCTCTCACCTTCGACAAGAGCCCGCCTAAAAAATCCTTATATGGCGGCCAAAAAACATCATCTGTATTTACATATTTTTATAAGTATACAATAATTTATAATTTCGGAAATTACAGAACAGCTGGCACCGTTGTCAAGTACGTAGCGCTGCAAGTACCGACACTAACCGATCATTCGAAATTCGAATAACATCGACGTTCTCTAGTACTGACCAACATGTTTAGTAAGAATGCGCGGCAATATTTGAAATAAATTCATGTAGTATAATGTATATTATAATCAAATACCTTTTCAACTATTGGCCGTACTCGACCCGCAATAGATGAAACTTCTAAATTAAAAACATTAAACATTGATCTGAATAAGAATTTCAAGCACAAAAGAGGAAGCAAAATTAAAAATCGTCCAGACTTCAATGATGATATAAATATATATGATTACGATGACTCCAATTTATGGTCATTAAATCGGACCAGACGAAAAAGACAAAAAAAATTGGTTTTTGTGTAATTATCCGTTGTCTTTTCATGATAAATTATGTTCCTCTTACTATATATGATACGACCTTTGAGAATGAGAATGAGAAAAGTCCATATTTAGACGTCCATAAGACGTCTACAATTTAGGCCTATATGACGCCAATGTATGGTCATTAGACGTCATTTTCGACAGTTTGGTTACCTGGATTACATACTGCAAGAAAAATACTCGGTCCGACCCCTTGACGATCCGGGTGTTTTTAGTATGGATGTACAGTACACACTGAGTAGACGTTTTGTCTAAAAAATTGTTCAGTTTTAGTTTGATATGTCGAAACATTAGTATGAGTAAAAATTGAATTTGTTTGTTTCTAACATTAATATGATATTTATTTTATAACTCAGTGTTTGGATGTAATTTATTATAAAAAACATGGAAAACCTAAAAGATTATCATGTGTTTCGTAATCACAAGAGACAAATTTTCATTCAAAATAAAAACATTAGTGGAAAATAAAATAATCTGAAGTGTCGATTTAAATGGATATAATTACATATTTCATCGTACTTATCAATTCTGATCAACTTTTTTCAGTAACATTTTTCGATATTGTCAAATTTAAAGGTACTTTACTCTTGAGTGGAACTAACATTTTTTGACAAACCTCGTATATACGACTAAAAAATTTTATATTTGATGACTGTATTCTAGGTTTTATATAATGCAAATACTTTTTATGAGGAATAACTTTTCTTCCTGAAATTAATTATAAAATAGTTCTCCATATGATTCCCAATTGTATAAGGTATTGAAATAAAAATTGTACAAAAATGTCTCACCTCTAATAAACAGTCTTAAGATCGTACCTACCTACCTAACCTGTATCTACTAGGTATCTGATATTCTGCTAAGCAAAATTATATTTTCACTGTCTATCTACTTACGTTCGAAATTTGCTAATATGTTAGCATTGGCTCCACATTCTTCAAAAAATGCGCTTATTGGGGTGCTACTAAAGTCGACACATACACCACTTCCCGCCATTATTTTGGTATAATATCCAAATATAAATAGAATCACCGGTTGAAGCACATATAGTACAGGGAATGAAGCATTTCACCTGGCAATTTTTTCGTCCAGCATGGATTGACTTGAAATTTCAACAGAATGTAGTTGATAGCCCAAGGATCAAAATCTATATCAAACCGAAGGGCGCTAAAGCCTTGGGGGTGGTTGCCACCCCATCTCGGGGGTGAAATTTTTTTATTACATTTCAACTACAGAAATCGATTGAAAAAGTGATTCTAAGCAAAAAATGTTCCATACATTTTTTTTTGTAAAATCAATATTCTCTAAGTTATTCGCGATTGAAAGTAACGCTTTTGAGAGGAAAGAATCGGCGTTTTTGATATGTTTTTCGCGGATAACTCGAAAATTATGCATTTTATCAAAAAAACTGTCAAGAGCAAAATTGTAGCTTTTGAAAAAAACAAGAAAAACCCTTTTTATAATTTTTCTAAAACCAATAGGAACCGAGATATGGCCCATCAATGATTAGCTTTTTTTCCCAAATGCAAAATTTGATAGATTCAAAGTCGAATACCGGAAAAATGATGCATTTTTCGTAGAAAACTCATAGAATCTCTTTCAAAGAGCATAATTAGACCTTTTTTTTTGAAAAAAAAGGTCTGTAGCATCAAAATTAAGTGAATTATGACAAAAATAATGTCAGTACCGAATTTTTTATACAAAAAAATCGGTGAAATTAACCCCCTAACTACCCCCCTAATTAAAATTGATCTTCACCCTTGTGCATAATTTTGTATTTTTCGCCCTTTCTTTCAAAATAACTCCGAAAATATTAGAGGTACAAGCAAAGTTAAGAAACGAAATTGTAGCTTTTTTTATGACAAAAATTTCCTGTAAGTAGATTTTTTTTACAGTTAATATTGGACGAGATATAGCCGTTCAAAACGTCTATTTACGCACAAGCACTACCTTTTTTTAGCCCTTCAAACTCACCCCATTTAAAAACGAAAGGGTCTAAAGAGATTTAACTTGTGAAAATACAGCGCATTTTTATGTTAATAATTTTTTTTTTGTACTTGAGTCTACTTTTTTTCAATTTATATATATTACAATAGTTTATGAAAATTGCAATGTTGTGAAGGGTGGTTTTTAAAGATTGAAAAGTTACTTATTGCACGTGACACTTTTTTTTACAACAGAATTATTGAGCAAATCCCTATTAGCATTAATTATTTTACATATAACACCAATAACAGTTGATTTTTAAGGATTGAAAAAGTATAAAATTGTATTTTGAAATGTAACAAATTCATAATTTTACTGATTCAAACCAATTTTCACCTATGTTCTATATACCAGGTATGTCAAATGTATTTTATAAAATATAATTACAAATTGACATACTTGCAATGCAAACTTCAAATTTTTCCTATCATTAGTTTTCCATATTTGCGACACTCAGAAATGGGTTTAAATAAAAGCAAATTTATGAAAAACATTTAATTTAAAATTATGAAAAAATACAAAAATAAAATACATAATTGTAAATTTGGTGCGTATATAATACAAATGCTGCAGCATTTCTTGTTATGTTACCCGCAATCAAAATTTTGTTTTGGCTTGACATCATATTGAAAATTATTAAAAAATGGGAAAATATTTAAAAAAAGTAATGTATGTTCTGCTATTAGACTGTACATTCAAAGTGACCATCTGAAAATAAAATTGAATCTCTGAAAAGCAAGATAGATCATCAGTTATCTGAACTTCATATGCAAACATATGTTCATGAAAGGAAATAATATCAATTTTTTTTAAAATGAAGCAAATCAAATTTTTGGAATTAACCAATATACGATCAATTTTTCTGAAATTAGGAGGATTTCGGTCAAATAATATAACATCTCCAATTTTGTATTCTGAATTATTAATTGATATCGACCGACAAATATACACTTTTTCAAAAAGTTTGCTGTCTATATTTGAAGAAATGTTTTGAAAATTTGGAATAACGGAATTTACATTTTGAAAAATACCTTTATCGTATGTGAGATTACTTTGAAAGCCCTTTTGGGAAAGAATTCTGTAGCATAATTTTAACTGGTGTTTAATAGCCAAAGTTTTTGTAATGTTGACTCTTGAAGAAACTACACTTGCTGATAATTTGGATTCTCTATGTTTTGCTTCAAATCTAAGAGTAGAAAGATGAATAAGTGGACCACTTTTTAACATAATATCAGGATAATGAGTGAGGTTGTGAAATTTGGGTTTTAACGGTAAATTAAATAAACTCTGATACAAAGCGTTATGCTCTTTAACTAACTGTTTTAATATAACATGGTTTTCTTTAATAACAAATGGTGATAATGTTATGACTAAAATTTTCGTCAACAAAATATATAAATTCCAAAACTTATTATTAATCGGAATTAAATCGCCAACTATCAAACCAAGATATAGAATTAGGGTTTTAGCTTCTGCACAGGACAGGTTTAATTTTTTCTTCCTTAAATTTTCATAATTTATGAGTGGAGGTTTATTAACGTTTTTACCGTAATCAAAATACTTTATCTTAGAATTCAAAGTATCCATAGTAATAATTTTATCAATGAATATAAATTGACAAAATATCTCTACAAAATCAAAAATTGCAACACCTTCGAAAATATCATGCGCAATGTCAACCGCAAAATTTTCAGTTACATGAAATGATGGTATTTTATTGAAAACACACTCTTCCCTTATACCAGTTAAAGACAAATTATTTTTTTTTAAATCAATGTTGTAATTACTTTTATTTCTCAGCTTTTCGTTAACCTGTTCACATTGTTTTTGCATTTCTTCACGGTCACATTTACAAAATCTACAATAATAGTTCGCTCGAAAACTTTCAGTAAATCCTAAAATAGAGTTCAACCTCAAATTGTCTCCCAAGACAAAGCAAACACAAAAATATATGTTTTGTGACCCACTTTCAGTTTTAATTGTAATCCCTTCAGATTCCAATGTTAACAGTTCTTCAATCAATTTGTTTAAAAAAATATTACAACCAAATTCACTGAAATCTGATCTATGAAATAGTAATGCTAAGAATATATTGTCCAAATGAGCTAAAAACTTTTGAGGAATGCAGGGAATTGAAAAATAAACGGCTGCTAGTTTATGAATACCAGCATGCGAGCCTAATGGGTTTCCAGTTTCATATTCATCAAAATATATTATTATTGGAAAAGTACTATTTGTGGAAAGATTAAGTTTTTCAACTTTAGACTTCCAAAAATCTGTATTGACTATGTTTAAAACATGCTTTTCTTTTTCCATTGTTTTAATATTTTGTAAAGTCTCTTTATAAATGGAAGGTAATTCAAAAAGTTTCCTCAGAACCATTTGCATTGGAATAAATTCAGCCGTATACGATTTGGGCAGGCCAAATCCCTTATGAATTTTATCAATTCGTTCTCCTACAACATATTCCACTGGTTTAATATAATATTCACATTCCTCTAATTTTTTTAGCCTAAAATATTCAGTTTCAAGGCCACTAAATATATTTTGCAAAGAATTAATATATTTAAACACTACAATTTTTCTGCTTTCCTCAATACAATATTCGGAAATCAAATCATTTAAACTTTCCCTAAACATATCAAGTGCTTCATTATATAGTTCACTCACACCATTGATTATATGTTGAATGTCTTTTCTACAAAAAGTATTATTAGAATATAACTCAGAAACAAAGTGTAAAGATTTATTTTCCACTACTTTGGAAAACTTTACAAAACTGGTGAGGTATTTAGAATTTTCTGAAACTAAAACTTCTGCTGCAACCTCTTCTGAAGAGTCATCAAAATTATCTACATATATTTCATTACCTAAATACTCTTTTTCAGAACAAGTGTGATATAATTTTTGGGTCGAATTGTTAGAATTATCTTCAAGGCAATGCTTTTTAAAGTGTTTCCGAAATGAATTAAGAGAATCAAAGTTTCTGTAACAATTTGATTCCACACATTTGTAATTAAATATTTCTTTAGCATCATGTAATAATTTCATATGTTTTAGCATTATTTTAACATCTTTGAAACTAGTTTGACAAAAGCTACAAGTAAACATTTTCAACCAAGCACCTAATTATTTTCACTAAGAAAAATAAAACTTTTCACTTAAAACCACAACAAATCTTATATAAGAACATACATTACCTACTTGATTTAAGTTTGAAAAAAATTTACATGTGTGATGACACATCGGCCACCACAGAAGAACTTGCGCTATTTTTGGTCTTATTTGGTATCTTAAATACCAATTCTTGGACAAAATTCCATACGTGCCTGCTTTCTACAGGGTACTCTAAATTTAGTCCATGAAATATCTTAAAAAGAAGCTCCAAGCACCTAATAGCTGAAGTGCATTTGTAGGTTCTTTCATGAAAGTAAATGAAAAAATGAGCCTCCGCCTCGTTCCCTAACTCTTCGTTCCAAACCGCAAAAGGCTGAAGTGGCAAATTGAACTTGTCCAATTTTGCCTTTCTTCGGTATAATATTTCTTGGAACTCTTGAAAATCCTTAAAGAAACAATAGATATAAAAAAATATAATATATAAATATTACCTGTATTGTTTTTCCATTAAATTTATTCCTTTGCAGTAAATGACATGAACAAAGACAAAAATAGAAGCTTACACAAGACCACATAATATAAATTTTATTGATTCACTGCAATGAAATGATTAGACATTGTACTGTTGCTGCAGACTATATTATTCATATGATAGTTTACAAATCTTAACTGCAAAAAAAAAACTTTCCTTAATTTCCACCCTAGTTGGCCTCCAGTTCGAAGAATTCTTCACCTGGTTTTTCACCGTGACAGGTGAAAATAAATAAGGCAGCGCCAGTAAAGACTTTGATGACACGTCTGGAGAATAAAAAAATCATATATTGTATTACAAATATGTCAGATAATTAAAGTATTAACTTACCTAAGTTTAAGTTTGGAAGTATTATTTTCCTATCATTTATCTCTTCCAAAATTGCTTCAGACACCTTGGGCCATTCATTATAAATAATATCTATCTTATCATCAAACAATTGGTTAAAATCGTGTTCTACCTAAAATGTGTGAAATTTTGAAGTCAATAAATGTTTTAATTTAATATCATTATACAGAGTGGTCAAGTAAAAATTAAAGAGTGCTATTATTAATGAATAGCGTTAATATTATCTTTTTCATGTTGAAACAGTTCATAATCAAATAATTTTGTTTATAAATAAACCAACAAATAATTATACACACTTGATACTTATTGAAGTAATAAAAAAACATTTGGGTGTACCTAATATGAATAAATGTAAAGTAATTATTGAAATTATTCAAAATTGAAGTTGTAGTTACTTATAAAATACATATATTTACCAATTCTAAACTGTAGCTTGTGCTTAAGCATGGAAAATCACTAAAAATTTGTTCCAATGAGGTATTCTTATAATGCTTCTGACGAAATGGAAAAGTAGTTTCCCAAGCTTTTATAATGCGTACATACGGCTCGATGGCAGACTTTAAAAAGATTAAATCAGCTTCCACATTATCATCTTCAACATGGCTGACTTCGATATCCTTATTGTATATTGTGTTTCTGTTAGCCACACGAAGTGCCGCTTTTATGTTTACATACCTTGACCACAATTTTCTCTTTGCAGGTTGTCTTAAACCGGAAAATTTTGAAGACAAGTAGGGGATAAAATATGTGTCTTTTATTTCCCCTGGAAATAATTTCACTATTTCTTCTGCTGCACACGTAAAGTGAAATGCCTTCAGCCTATAAAAAATGGAAGCTATTAATATGCTTTGATTGATAAGTATATAATTTTTTTATACGTACCCTGTTTTCGAGGGTTCGTTATGTAGTTTTATTAATTCGCTCACTACTATTTTACAAAGTTTCTGTCTCATATCATTATTCAGTTTTTTTTTATGAAGAAGTATTAATCTCCCTTCTGGACTTCCCTGGAGAATATTTTCTAATTTCTGAAAAACAAATAAGTATGTGTAAAATTATTTATTTTTTCTCTCTCTCTCTCTCTCTCTCTCTCTCTCTATCTCTCTGATCAGTATGCCTGATCGGATCATTTAAATCCAGTACAATTTACATCATTAACAAATACATACTAATAATAACTAATAAATTATGCAGAGGTAACATTTTACAAATTTTTTTTCAGGCAGTAATATCAATTTAGAGAATTTTCATTGTAATCAGAGATTCAAAGAATCAAAGATTTTATTAAAAATACTTTAATTTAATTATTAAAAACTTACATCAGACAAAACATGCGTGGTCTGCACTATTTTTGATTTTTTTGGAGTTGAGCAAGCTGGAATATCTACAGATGATTCCGACCTTGATTCGGATGATGTCAAGTCGGACCCATTGTCTTCAAAAATCCTCTTGAGCTCCTCATCCATGTCAATTATTATGCTGTTGTCCTCGTTGGTCTCAATTATATTTTCATTGGGTATGCTTTTTAATAAAGAAGTATATTCTTTTTTGAATTTAAGTCTGGGACCAATTTTTTTGAAGATTATGTCAATTGTTGAGTCATCTAACAAACTAAAAGACTCGTCGTCTATACCTTCATCTAAAAATATAATATAGTGTTCAAATGCTCGATATTTCGAT
>CAJUYH010010198.1:0-12619 GCA_910591685.1 Galerucella tenella
AAAAAAAAAAAATGACAAACACTGTGACTCCATGGCTAGATAAGGATTCAGAAGTATCGCATTTGAAATATAAACCAAAGAGAAAAGACACTTGTGAATTCTCATTCAGAATTTTCATTTAAAACTGCAATCAAATTTTTTTTTTCTTTATCTCCATTTCTATTCATACTTTTTTTTTTTTATTACCTATTGTTTCACGTCGTCAATGTATTGATTCCGTCATCGCACCTTCTGTATTTTATATAACTCGATGATCCTTCAATGTGTGAATAAAAAAAAAAACTTTCACTCAAACCTTTTTCTTTTCTTTTTTTTTTACATTTGAAACGAGCAACTGTCATTTCCGTTTCATTCGTGTCACATCTCGATGAGTCAATTTGTAACCACTGTACGTACGCACATACACACATATCCATCTTCACAAATATGTTGTATATATATACAGTTGACTGCCTTCAGTCACAACAACATCATGTGGGTCATTGATGAATTTTTCAACAGAAATATTTTAATACGTCATTTCATCCATCCATACAATTTTTTTGTTTTTTGTTTTTCATTATATTATATTGTCACATTGCATGTACATATTTTACAAAATGGCGTTGGCCTACTTAAAAAAAACAAATCCGTTCACAATATATCATATAAGCATACGTATATATATACATATATGCAGATTCACAACTATATGCATCGTCCTGAAGTGAATGTGCTTTTGTATCTCTGGTATTTACAAATATACATTTTACTTACGCACTCATCATATGTATATATGTATCTGTAATAACATTGCGTATTTATCAATACAGATGTATACAGAAACTAAATGAATATTATAACCGGGTTTATCCATCAGTCGAATTAAAATTCGAATGCAACGCGGATGTAACTCCCATATTCGTTCCCTCCTTTCTTTACATTCAAATATATATCATAACACATCACAATTTGCTCCACTGTACAAATAAAATTTATACAATTACACTTTCCTTCCCATCGCATTTGCACACGTCATCTATATATACACAAATAACTATATATCATCATCTACCATAACAAACAATATATTCATATAACCACACGGGAACAATTAAATCTCCCACAGCACATAAAACACATTCCGCACAAATAAACGTGTTGATTTGTATTTGCAAAGTAAATAATATTGTGAAAAAATAATAATAATAATAATAATAATAATAATAACAAAAACTCTGTATAAATATATATGTTATGTAACCAAATCAATTACAACCAATTGCCCTTTGTCATGTGCATCATGGTCTCATTGAAAGATAATAGTAAATCGAGGATAAATGTGTAAGCAATCTATATATATATATAGATGTGTTTCTTGTGTGTACAGGTCACTTTCCTCTGTTTCCGTCTTTTTTTTTCCTCTTTCATGTTTTTATCTCTACGGTTGTTTGAATGAATGAACATGCGATCTATGTAATGGCGGCAGATATGGATAAATATCTTACTATAATAGGTGAAAGTTTATAGTAGAACTTGAAACATAATTTGTATTCATTATTTGTATCCACCTGAATTTCATTGTTATTCATGAAGGAATGTAATAATATATGCTCATGGGTGTGAATATATATATATATATAGGATAAGATTCAGGGCCACTATATGTTGCGATTAAAAAAAGATTTACTCATATTTATATTTATAACCCGGTGGTGAAAATAAAATGAATGTTATAATTGTTCGTTGCTGCTGTGTTATTATTATAGTACACGTTTGCGCTATAGTCGTGTGGCGTTCATATATTATATTTCTATATAAGTTACCAATGGCGAGTTATAATCATGCGATAAAATGTTGAGTCCACCCGTTACGAATGCACAATTGAACAGCGCGAAGTTTCATATACTTTATAGTACAGTCAAAATGATGACTACTTGAAAATATTCGTTATTCAATCGACTATAGTAAAAAGATAATCAATCCGGAAAAAAAAAGAGATTGTTTCAGTATGTTGTGTGTTACAATATTTACACATTATTTTTTCCTTATTTTGAATGTCATAGTAATTTTCACTGTCATTGTGTCATCAATAATTGCAACGATGTATAGAGATATTTTTTTTTTTTCAACATAATATTTTCTTGACGATTTAATATATTTGCTTGATTACCTACACTTCATTTCTCTCTTTATTGTGGTTTTCTTTTTCTATGACAACGTGGCTCCAGTGATTTATAATGAAAACAATAGATGTGTGTACACAGTGATTTAATATCAAGTAACGTATTCGAAGGCCATATTGAATGCTCGAGATTTATGCAACCTGATGTGCGAGTAAATGGACCTCGATGTGATGAATCGCCGACGAGGTCAATTACGTTCTATTTGCTGCTATGCATAGAAATTTCCAATTTCAGTTTCACTCTCTGGAATAGAGTACTAGCGAAGAGTTAACTATCAACTATTTCACCATTAATTCATTTGCACCATTATTATTACGCTGATTGATTTGTTCTATATCCATATACAATATCATATGTAGTACAGTCAGTGATAATAACAATTGAAGTATTATTATGAAATGACGTCTGTGACAAATCGATGGTTTCTGGTGATCTTAAATAAATACGAATTTTATCGTGAGCCTTTTATTATCAATATTAAAAATTGTTATTGCACTCGCTCATACAATAGAGAGTAAATGAAAAGTAAAAACAGCTGGAGAAATAAGTACAGCTAGATAGAATAGATTTGAATTATTTGTAATTATTAAATAATGCAATTATAATATTAATCGGTACATTGATGGTGTTGTAGCCATAGCCTTTCATTTGACATGTTTGAACTCTCGCTAACCTCTATGTTAACCCCACAAGGCAATAATTGGGTGAATGGGCGTGGTAGCTATGGTGGGTATAGTTAAAATTTCTTTCTCTGTCTCTCGCCTAAAAATAATCCTGCCACGCGTGCTCATTTCAAATCCACTCGTTGGGCTTTTGTATGATTATGAGCGACTGAAGGAGAAAAAAGAGAATCGGGTGAGAAAGGAAGACAGACAGCACTCTTTTAAACAGAGCTTACAAGGATTCTTGACTCGTTCATTTTCACTTTGAATGTACCTTTGAATGTTTAAAAATTTTATCGTTATTCGCGCGTGCATAACATTTGAATTTACATGCATTTCAAATGTGAATAGATGTATAATGTTGGACGATGGGGAACATATATAATACAATATATGAAGCAGAATGTGAGCACATTGCACTGGGAGAACATTATATATATATATATATATATATATATATATATATATATATATATATGTGCCTTTATCTCACGTTCATGAACTGTAAGAAAAGCCTCAGCCCTTCCGGACGACGGAAATGGCACGCATCGCTGAGCTTCGCGACTGTAAAACGTTCCCCCGCATTGTGTAAAACTATTTATTTATTATAATGCAACATTATTGAATGACCTGAAAACATTTTCCAACGCAACATATATACACATATATTAATAACTCAACAGAGAATAGCAGGGATATTTTTTAATTAAATATTATATATAATGTCGATGCTGTAAATTATTAATTGAAATTTTAATAATATGGAACGTGAAAATTCACATTAAATGATAATAGTGTGTGACGTATTGTGAGATATATTTTTATATTAATAGAGGAAAAGGTGAAAAAAGGTGCGGTGATAAGTAATTACAATTGCACTCGTGTGTCCAGTTTTAGATCGTCTGTGGAGGGGGGTTTATTGAATTATGAGCTATAGGTGTGTCACAATTGAATACTTATAGAGTTCATGGATGTTTTTCAATTCATTTTTTTTTTTGTATTCTTTTTCTGTATCAACGTTCAAGATAAATAGTGTCGCAAGTATGTCTTATTAAATAAATATAATAAATAGACGTGACCGCAGCATTTTATCGTTGATACACCTCGTCGATATTTTATATATTTAATAGTGTAGAGAATATTATCTTATTGTTAGCTCGCTATTTGCGCTCAGGCATCAAACTCTCTGGTTATTCAATTGCACGATTAATCATGAAAATTAGAGTGGGCAGCACAACAAATTACGCCACGATGATGTTTCTCGGTGTTGCTTTATGGAATATATATTTATTATAAATTATTGATCAACTGATCGAGCATTTAACCCCGTTCGACATCTTACCCTTATATGGAAACGGTGTCGATTATTAAATTCCGATGAATATACATATATATATTGAGAATTTATTAATTTTCATTCATAATATAATTGAGAGTTTTCCAAATATTTTCCATCGCAATTTTTTTTTTCTTATCATTCTCTATTTTAATATTGAAGAAGAAAAATGGGAATGTTGAACTGCGTACACACGCTTTTCTTTTTTCTTCTTTTCCTACTTCCGTTTCGTATTCTCCATCTTCTTTATTGACTCTCTGTCTCTCTCTCTCTCCTTCATTTTATTTTCAACCAAGCAAACAAAAATAGTTTTACACTCGACAATTTTAGTTCACCCCAATGAACTGGAGTAAAGGAAAACACACTTTGTATAAATTTACGTTTGTCAATTATTGTAGTATAAAAATTCATTGATTTGTACAATGAATAATGTGTATGAATATTTATTTGTATATATGTGTATATGAGAGTGAATATAGAAGGAATTAGATAAAGTGTAGTGTGCCAGTGCCATTGGGGAAATTGTTGCTATTAAAAAAAACCGACGTAAGATATATATGGGACATAGAACAGATTCAGTTGAGATTACTTCGTCTCGTCTATGTTTAAATGGGCCATGCTTCATCGTAGTTAACTTGGATTCTATACTGACATATGTACAAACTGTACTGCTACCGCCACTACTCAATGTCATCGCTTCTCTTTGTGTTTATTGCTGATGCGCATTAAATTATATATACGCACTTTTAACTTTTAAACTAATAGCTAAAGTTGAATGGAGCTTTTGCACTGTTAAATTGTGAGAATTTATGAAATGAAATATTGCAATGATAGCGGTGTACGCTCGTACGTTTAATAATATTTTCTCATTATTATATTGCATTTCGTATATATTAAATTAAAATTGGAAATATAAAATATTGTCCCGTATTTCAATTCGAATAACGATGAAAATTGGATAATATCATTTCGTTTCGGGAAATATTCCAATTTCCTTTAATCAATTTTTCCTGCCATTCAATTTCTGATATAAAATCACATTATAACTTCATTAGTGTTGGAATAATTGACATTGGTGAACAGCGGTTGTTGATAAATTGTCTCTTTGAGTATGATTGAACTCACAATAGTGGAAATTTCTCAATTAAATTTCAAAAATATACAAGTAATTTTTTTTTTCTCATAATTTCTTTTTTTTTTGTCTCATCTTCAAACGTGCATCTTGTACATTTACAAATATGTACACTGACTGACAGCGAGAACAAAATGAAGAGAATGAAAAGAAGAAAAAAAGGGGCAAATAAAGGGAGCAAAAGAAAGAAAAATACATATTTTAAAGAGTATGGACATTGAGGGATGAATATGTCGAAGACCGTTCACATTGGTCTTTGTTGTGGAAAACGATCGAACATAAGAGAAAATGTATGTGTGCTTGTGTGGCTGTATGTGTCTATCAGTTGTGTTATGGTTGACGATGTGGAAGTGTACAAACGAGGGTGGTTAAAGTAAACTGGGACGCATGGAGACGCTGTCGAAGCCGTAACAAATAGTCTCTCTTACTTGTATTAATAATAATAATGCTTTTGATGTGTGTGTGTGTGTGTGTTTCTATGTGTTATTTAACCTCAAGCCGAATATGCATGAGTGACATCTATTGTTTAATATTCAAAAAATATACAACAATTGTATTCGTAGTTAAATACAAATTTAATTTTAATACTTGCGTTATTCTTCAAGGAAAATTTAATTTTTGGTATATATTAAAAGTAATGTTTTACAGCCAATAAAACTGTGAATATTAACGTACAGTATTAAATGTTGATTGATATATTTATAGAGTTTTTTTTTTTTTTACACCCTTTTATTGTATGGGAGCCTTTGTATTGGCCTGTTGAATATTTCTTTCAAATTCTTGTTATGTATATTTGTCGAGCACGTTTTTGATGGGTTCAAACATTTTACACCACTTGAATTAGAAAGAGAGAGTTGCCAAGAGCGATTTTTCTTTTTCAACCGTGGGAAATTCAAAGTGTCGGAGTTATAACAGAGCATAAAGAAATATGAGGGAAGAAAAAATATAATATTAGGGTAAGAAAAATGAAGGCAAAAAGATTTTGTGAAATAATGTTACGAAAATAATAATAATAATAATAATAAATAAAAATAAACAAGAAGAAAAAACGAATGGCAACATGAATTTCATTTTACGATAAAATGTCTCTCATGGTGTAATATCCTTTTCACATATATATATATATTATGTTTTGTGATTAAATGGAACGATTACACTTTCATACGACTCTAAGAAGATTTAGATTTTGTGGATACGCACGCGCATGAGATTTACTTCTTTATTGCGTTTATATACTTGACCGTATGGCCTCCAGATCGCTGTTATCCAGGCACCACATAAATATACAATATATTATTACGTATATATGAATGTATATATAATATGTATCTATAATATCCATGATTTGAAATGGTGATTGCAAGAAAGTGTTGAGTGCATTTAGTCGTTAACTATATATTAGAATTTTTCATTGTATCATTTGATAAAATCATATTTGTGTGTATTTAAATCTTCTATATGGCAAAGAGAAAAAAGAATTTTTTACTTCTGTTCAATTTTACTTTTTAATATGAATTTTCATTTATTCTTCATTGCATTCGTTCTCTTCTTTGGTGTACTTTAACCGTCATCAAAATATATCCTCTGGCATTTAAATATATATACATGTATTTATTCCTAAGTCTTCTGTGGCATTCGCGCATGGTGAAATACATTTTTCCCTCTCAATAAAATTTCCATTTCGCATCTCCGATAAAGCCGTAATACTTTTCTCTTTATGACATCTCTCAATGTCTACATACAGACACAACGGTATGTTGAATTAAAATCGTGTCTAACATCGACAATGTGAACTAGTTCGTGACCATTCACTTTTTATATATTTATTTCTTTTTTTCTTTCTTTTCTCTCTTTTTTTTTTCTTTTTTTTTTTTTTTTTTTGTTAAAACTTATTCACAGATATAAAAGGTTTCGGATTTATAATCAAATCAGACACGAAGGAATTTATGCATTATAATCTCGAACATCCCTTTGCGACTGAGTGGAAAATAATTTTATAATATAAATATAATTGTATGTATAGTTAGCATCAACATTATGTTACACCACACCCTTCGATTCATTGCGATTATAATGTATGAAAAATGTGTTGAGAGATTAGTTTATGGAGCGAACGTCATTGGTGGATGAATCAAGATTGTTGGCCAACCGCAATACAATCCTTTCTCTTGTTGAAAGAATACCCGTCACTCATTTTTATATTTTTATTTTTTTATTTGCATTTTTTTTTTCTTTTTGCTCACAATGTCTATTGAAATTCAATTCAATTCATCAATCAATTCTTCATGATGCCACACGCTCATACAGACACTCACATTCAAATATTTATTTTGTCCTATGTGTTATTGATTATTTTTTTTATTGTTTTCATCAATTCGCCCTGTTCTATAGACTCTTCAATCACTCTTCCACTATTGTTTATATATAAATACTCAATGAAAGGATACAATATTATTTTTACTTTTTTTTTTTAAAAAAATACACACGTGTAATATTTAGTATTCGATTGAATATAGTTAACCAATCATGTAGCTGTAATTTTACTATTTAAATTAATGAATTGCAAATATTTATTGAAGTTTTGTGATTTTATTTGTCAATTTCCAGGAGTTGTCAATTATACGTTCAAACGTATTTTGTTCTATCTCTTTTCTATCTACCTTTATATTTCTCCTCTCTTTCTCTCTCTCTCTCTCTCTCTCTCTCGCTCAAGAATGATATGGATACTGAACTGGAGTGTGACCTCAATTGCAATTGTTGGATGCACTCAATGTGATTGCATTAAACCCCATAAAGCACTCTACCCTCCTCCCTCGCCATTTACTCCATTGCCATCAATTATTTCTACAACAATTATTAATTGAATTCCAACAAACACTTTTATTCTTGAAATTATTAAGATAATTACATGAACATTTTCACAATGAATTATTTTTTGTTTTTATTTTGTCCATCGATTTTACTAAAAACAAAACAGAGTTAATTGATTTCAAATTGATTTAATGATTCAATTGACAGTGTACGGTTGTGTTGCAACTAGCAAGTGGAATTGAACTTGGCGACAAAGTTATCGTGGAAATCCAAAGACAAAGTGAGAATGTTGTCGTTGAGTTTCTTGATACACCTCATCCTGTCTCATCAAATAATTTTTGCGACAGCCAGATGAACTTGTTAGTCAGTGCTTGCTCATTCATATACCATCCTCGTCATTGACATGATATTATACTCATTATTATTATTATAATTGCATAAATTTTTTTTGTTTTACGAAGAAAACACAGTGGGGCCGATGATGCAAATAGACCAGAGAGTGGAATAAAGAAAGGGTGACGAAATACATGAAAATAAATTGAAGTGCAGCAACTGGTTTGCGCTTACAAAAGTTTTTCCCAGTGATTAACTTGGGCGTTTGATACGTTAATGCACGATGCAGTTCTATATATATATGCCGTCACCTTCATATGAGTTTATATGCATTATATATCTATAGTTTGGGTGAACTGGTAGCCACGACGAAATTATTATACAGACACACATACATGCATTTATTTATATGTAAAGAAATACACTTGCAACAGGTGCAATGTTTCTACATCATAGACTTGTAACATTATCCAGAGTAGGTAATTGCAATATATTTTTTTTCCTTCTCGCTCTTCATTGCCATTTTTTTGTGTCTACTCGTATTGAGAGTTGCATTTGCTTTCTTCTATAAATGAAAGAAAAATGGCTGAATTATCACGAATTATGTCACTGGTTTTTACATCATTAATTGTTGTGATTTGACAGTACAAAAAATAGGAATAAATTTTTTATTCTTATCAATAGAATTGGAATAAATTGGTAAATTAGTTGTGAGTATATTGATTCTAATAATAGCATTAATTATTTTAACATTGATTTCCCCTTGCATTGTATTGCGATGATTCATCAGCATTTTAGATAAAACATAATGAAATGATGTGCATTAACATGGAAATTAATAAATAGTACGGTATATCGTGATAATGTTTCTCTCTCTGGTGGATTCCTGTAGTCTTTTGGTTTTATTCTTAGCGGAATTACGCTCCGTTGTAATCGCGTCATCATCGTTATATGACAGCGCGACGGTACCTAATGCATCTGGATATGTACATGTACATAGACAATTTTCATTATAATAATACATAAAATCTTAGGTTTTCTTGTTGCTATTACGTGAACTCAGTAAATTGCAATTGCACATTAGCTCCAATTGAAATATTGGAGAGGGAGCAATAATTTATTAATTCATTGTCAAGTTTATACGTTGTTGGTTGTTAAATGCTTGTGTAATTTACGAGAATGAAAAATTCAATTTGATTCGGGTGAATGATATCGACAGTAAGATTGGACACATATAACGTTTCATCTTGAAAACCTAACGACGACCAGCGACGTGAGCTGTTTTATTTTCAGCCGTGAGAGAGGCACACGCGGTTCGTGGCAGCGATTTGACCTGCAACGAACTTAGAAAGGCGGAATTCAAGGCGAAGGTTGACTTGTCTCGCGTGAGCGAGAAGAGAAAGAGAGAAATGGTTTGAAGAGAATTGGTTGCGTCTGAAAAGTATATATATGCATATACACCTTATTGTTCTCGCTCTCCTTTTTCAACGTTATACATGAGCGGAGAATGATCCCAGTGGGAGATTGATAGACCCATTGTCTTGGTAAAACAAGAGGTATTAAAAAAAAAAAAAAGGCAAAATGGGAGAAGCAAAAGAAAATGAAAATAGCCGAGAAAGACAAATGGTATGGTATACTGACAATGATGATATTCAATTACCACTTGTTGGCAGGTTGAGTATCACTGATGGCTTGTACATATATCTCTTGTCAATTTTATTTCAGTTTATTTATCATAATTCCTTCATTCACCTGCAATAAATCATTAAATGCTTGAAATAAATGTATGGAGAATTTTTTTCTTTTCTTCTCTTTTTTACTGTTACTTCTATCCATGTAACTTGGAAGAAAGTAATTGAGGACGTAAATGGTAGCATGGTCGTGCATAGCGATATATCGATCAACAAGAAGCTGCTCATTGCTTGATAAGGCAATGAACAACATTCGATTTCAATCACGTTACAGAATTGAGGCAATGCGCACTTATATGTTTTGGTAGAATTTAAAACGAGTGCGTATGAGAAGTTTCAACCTCCTAACTATATAAGATGAAAAATAAAATATTTGTGTATACAAGAATAAACATCTGCCAACGAAATATAATTGTTTATACACATAGAGAATATATACATATATGTATATATGTTGTGATGTTGCGTAATTTTTTGAACCCATCAACGAAATACCCAGGTGGCGTTTGGCTTTGTTTTCGACATCACAAATAAGAGCCTTCACACAACGCAATACAATTGCGACATAAATAATAATTTACACGACCTTGGTTTTATTTTTTATTTACAGACATTGGTGCCATTCCTGAGACAATTAAGAATTTACGCGCGTTGCAGGTGGCGGATTTCAGCAGCAATCCAATACCCAGGTAAAATATACATATTTGATTTAAGGTGATCCATTTTGCGTTGAATTTTTTATTTATTCATTTTTTTTTTCATCATTGTCTCGATTATTATTAGCTTTATTAGCTTATTTTTCTGTCGATATCCGTCTACGTTAGTGTTTTATGCTCCAATTTATTATTTTATTATCAACTAACAGACTTCCAGCGGATTTCGTGAAATTACACAATCTTACTGTGCTTGGTCTCAATGATATGTCACTCACGAATTTACCACCAGACTTTGGAAGGTAAATTGATCATGTTCATGTTTATTTTATATTTATTGCAGAGTTTGTACTAATAATATATTTTCTCAAAAGCTTGGATGCTTTGCAGTCACTAGAATTGCGGGAAAATTTACTCAAATCTTTGCCCGAATCCCTCTCGCAATTATTGAAACTGGAGCGTTTGGACTTGGGCGACAATGAGATCGAAGAATTAGTGAGTGAATTACTTATCCGCAATAAAAATAATTCCTAAATATATCTATGAGACATTATTAATTTCATTTTGTTTTGTTTTCTTTTTGTCAGCCACCTCACATTGGAAAACTGCCAGCTCTTCAAGAATTATGGCTCGATCACAATCAATTACAACATTTGCCACCAGAAATTGGTGAATTAGTGACGCTAGCGTGTCTTGATGTATCGGAAAATCGTTTAGAAGATTTGCCAGAAGAAATCGGTGGTTTAGAATCCCTCACCGATTTACATCTATCCCAAAATGTCATTGAAAAGTTACCTGATGGTTTGGGAAATTTAAGAAAATTGACAATTTTAAAAGTTGATCAAAATCGATTGTCTGAATTAAATTCAAATATAGGCCAATGTGAAAATTTACAAGAACTTATTCTCACTGAAAATTTCTTATTTGAATTACCATTGTCAATTGGCAATTTATTAAATTTGAATAATTTAAATGTGGATAGAAATAGTTTGCAATTATTGCCCACACAAATAGGAAATTTGAAGAATTTAGGTGTATTATCATTGCGAGAAAATAAACTTCAGTATCTTCCGTCTGAGGTTGGACAATGTGCAGCGCTCCATGTACTGGACGTCTCTGGAAATAGGTATAATAAATTAAATTGTGACGCGATTGTCTTTTGTATACAAAGTATTTTCAAAAAAAATTTTCACATTTATTTGAAAAGCAGTAAAAAAAAATATTTTATGTTCACAGATTGCAGTACTTACCGTACTCCCTCATCAATTTAAATCTCAAAGCCGTATGGTTGAGTGAAAATCAAGCGCAACCAATGTTGACTTTCCAAACAGATGTGGATGAGGAAACGGGCGAAGAAGTGCTTACGTGTTTTCTTTTGCCACAACTGGAAGATCATAGCACTACTATACATGGTAACTAAATTGGATTCATTGCAATAATTGAGTTAATAATAATCAATGTATAATAACTGTGGCTTAACAAATAATTTACTTGTGTCCTTGTGTTGTAGAAGGCGGCCGAATTGGTATGATTGTTGGAATGAGAAATGCTGTTCAAGGTGAAATGAAAGAGTTGGGTAGTAGTGACGATGAAAATTGGCAAGAGAAAGAAGCATCAAGGACACATTCGGTGAAATTTACTGACGATGGACCTGAAACAGACAAGGAGGTGAGCACATTTCGCCTATCGTCATCTTCCGATTATTTACAATCAAATTTTTGTCACTTTTTTCGATACATCTTTTGCATGAATCCAACAGAGTCTTACGAGTCTCTTCATTTAATGACTAGATTGTAAATATATTAAGTTGATACTTGGGCTTGCGTATTTATTTTT
>CAJUYH010010199.1:0-12614 GCA_910591685.1 Galerucella tenella
TATCTTATAACATCCTTATCATTCTAATAGCAAAGTCAAGCAGAATTAAAATTTGAAGTAAAGTACAGGGTGTCTCATTTAAAATGTATCTGGTAAGGCGATTAATTTTAGAGTATGAGCCTTTAGGCTGACTACACTAAACATTCAAATATCTTTGACGATTTACAAGATATTCGACTTTATCGGACTAACGAATCACCCTGTATATCCTGTAGATATTTTTGGTACAATAGCTAATTTTGGACGATGTTAATATAATGGGCTCGTTCACTAAAATGTTTAAATCATTTTTAACTGTCGTAAAACAAAGTATTAAGGATAAAAAGATGATTCTGAAAAAGTCATGTCAATAGAATATGTCGTTCTCCTAATACAACCAATTAAACAAGCATACCGTAGCGGGGCGAAGACTATGACTGTGACGTCACCGCATATGAAATTTAATGTGCACTAACATTACGCTTCTGACTGTAACGTGCTTCGCGTAGAATTTATTTATTTTGAATTACTTACAAAATTTTTGTGTTAATAAAATAAAATGTGTAGACCTAATTTGGAAAAAAAGACTCATTAAATCTTCCAGAAGTGGACTTGCTAATGATTATGAAGTCTTTTAATAAAAAACACGAGTTTATTGAATTATAATTTTATATTATGTGACCTATCCTTTTTGGCTGTTTTCCGGCAAGAATGATTAAAAATGTCAATATTTTCATAAATACATGCCCTCTCAAATGATATACAGGGTGATTCCAGATGTTTTATTTTATTCCTGGTCTGGTGGACAAAGTTACGGAGATAACGCTACAGGCTACTCAGTAAAAAATTGCAATTTTTTAAACTGCAGACTGCCCAATTAAAGGAGCTTCTCCAAATGCTATTTATGATGAATGTGTAGTGGAAATTAAATCACAAATGTGGAAAAGAACAAGAAAAACTTATTTTGATGAACCAGGTAATATTGGTGTCAAATGTTTACATCAGATTCAAATGCACATGCACCTCACTGGTGAAAAAAGCGATATTTGTTAGAGCTGATCCGGACTTTGAATCAAATGAAATAAATTCTTACAAAACAAATAATATTTCACTCTGGTTCTGGTCCATTGTGTCGAATAGTTTAAATTATTTCTAAACGTTCTTATTTCACGAACACAACACTGTTTAGAGTTTGCTAAAACGTATAATAAAAAATATAAGCATATAAGCAAGCAAAGTACTGTTACTAGCTAAGTAGTCATCTAACCGAAAACCGATCGGCGCGGTATCCGCTCTCTGAACGAGAGATTTCATATGCGATGACGTCACGCCTGAAATTCGAAAAGGAGCGTTGTTTAATTTTTTTTAGGCGACTTAGGAGTCTCGCTGACGTCTAATTTTTTGCAAAGAGCCTTAAAATGATGTGCTCTTCCTAATGGCAAAGTAAAAAAACATGTAAGTGAGCCCATAGTATCCGTTAACTTCATAACTTTTAAATGTTAATTTATCGTCATTTTTTGAAAACAAAATTTTAAAACGCTACATTTCCATAAGAAATGCATTGTTGTTAGCGGTTTTGATTTTACATTTATGACAGTATCAGCACCTTTCACTGAAAAAAACTGTCGAAATAACTTACACTGCGAAAAAGAGTTGAGCGGTTTAAATAACTAAGCTTAGAAACTATGTAAAGAGTTCTATTGCGATTAAGGGCCGGTTTTACAAGAGGGATTTATACTAGGTATAGTTATTCTGGGAATAAAGTTATACCAGAATTTATACCTAGAATAAAACTAGTTGGTTTTACGATGCATTTTTACACCGGTATAGCAATTCTTACTCCAAGAGTTGCTATAAACTATACCTAGTATAAATCTCTCTTGTAAAACCGGCCCTTAGTAGGAAAATTACACAAATGGGACGATAAAGTAGAGTGAAAACCGAATGGGAACACTTTAATGAAGATTATATGGTGTGGAACGGGATGAAATACGATTTCAGACTTAGTAAAATTCCAGACCTTGCTTCGCATCTGAAATCGTCTTATTTTATGAATATACTATTGTGTTTGTAGGTCTTAGGCATTGGAACTAAGTTGACAGTTATTTTTACACTTGAAAATTTAGATGCTACAAAACCTTTAAATGGAGTAACCATGGTTTTACATGTAAAACCAGAAAATTATGTATGTTCAAGAAACACAGTGATGGTAATGTTTTCCATATTATTAATTATAGGATTAATATCTTATCGTGTTAACAAGGAAGGATTTGTGTAAAAATTGAAAATCTTTCGTACTTGGATCACGTAGGCAAAACCCTTCTCCATGATATAAAAGATGAGAAATTTTTTACTGGATAATGTTAACGCGTTTTTTTTAGATTCCTCTTTTATTACCAGTTTCATCTTATAAAGTGAAAATTGGAATCCAAGAAATTATCCATGAAGATCAAACGCACGCTTGTAAAATGGGAGAAGCGGGCGTAATCAGAATATTCATTATAAACGATAATAAAGAGCAAGTCCAACCAATGTTAGCTGCAACAGTCACTATGCCATTTTCGGACAGCGCACTTGTATAAGCAATTTATTTATTTGATGCTACACATTTTCTATAAATCTAAATAAAATGAAATGTTTCTTTTTGATTCAATGTGTGTCTAACCTTAAAGACAAAATTGCTGAAAATATATTTTGTCCACGACCACCTAATAATAAGTCAATATTTTACCTCCTAACTAAAGGTATATGGTACCCATATATCAACTGTCGTGAATTATGATTTATAATACACTGTAGTGTATTATGGTTCATAATTCACGACTAGAGATGGGGGTACAATATGGAATAAACTATTAAATCTGTGTATTTTGTTCAGGAAATTTGTTTCTGACATATATCGTATCTATAAAATATTGTAATTTTTAGTATTGATACTTTTCATAACGATATTTTCTAATATTAGGTATTTTAAAACAATATATTTATAACGGTACGTTGTATTGATATTTTCTTGAAGTAGCTGCCACAACATTTTGAGGTTAGTAATATGCCAAATCGCTACTGACTTTTATTTATTAATAAATAAATTAAGTGTCGTGGACAAAGTATAGTATTCTACTCGCAATTTATGGCCATAATTCACTTGGGTGACGTCAACCATCGTGAATTATGGCTTTCATAAATTGCTCGTTTAATAATATACTATTAAAATGCAATAGTGCACCGGTAAACAATTATGGTTGAAATAATACCCTTCTTGGTGTGAGTCATCGATTGTGACGTATATCCGGGTTTTCGGCATGTCGTTTATTTTATTTGCTATTTTGACATCTAGCTAACCTTAAATTTGATAAATAAAATCATCAGAATCGTATTCAGCCAAATTCGAAAATTCTATAAAATTAATAATTACCAGCTTCTTTTTTTGACTGAAAATACTTGAGAACCTCCAAAATACTGATGTTTTTCCGTATATCCATTGTATTTTTGTATTATTTAAATAGATAAAACAACAAGATTAATATTACCTTTCCATAAATAGTAATTGACCGTAAACAACAAGGTACAGAACTGACGAGAACTGTCAGTGTGACAGTAGAAAAAGACGTAAGACACATTGCCGCTACGAAAGTAACGCCTTCATAGTAATTTAAATTCCCGATTGTTAGGCTGCGCTTGCGCGTAATCTAAACATCAACCAATAAAATGTTTGTGAGTCGAAGATTAGGGTTAACGTTTGTAATACATTTAAACGGTTCATTATTGTGATATTTTGATTAGGATTAATCACAGACCTGCCTTTTCCATTTCTTCCTACGTAATGTGTTAGAAGGACATTAACAATCGATGACGCACACCAAGAAGAGTATTATTTCAACCATAACACTAAATAGTGTGCCCTCCAGCTTAATAATGTCGACCTGTAAGTGACGTCGTTCTGGAATGGTCTAGGTCTAGAGTAGGGGATAGAGAAGTAGTTGAGGTATGCTCATATAAGTTAGCCATTGAGAAATAACGTTTAGTATACTGTAAGCCTTTGCATCAAGCTAAAAAGTCAGACACCATAATATCTACTGATAGAAACCAGTGAAAATAGTTGAATGACTTTAAGATACTGGACACAAAATAATTACACGAGGGCTTATTTTCCCGACATATTCCACCCACTACGTCAAATTTAGTAGTTGAGGTGCGCATGCGTCCAAGCAGCCTTTAACCTTCTATTCGATGTGACTGAATGTGAGCTGATTAGCGCAGTTGGTAGAGTATTGAGCTTACAACTCAGAGGTCGTAGGTTCGAAACCCAGTTAGGTGCTGGGTTTTTTTGTTTTTTTTAGTTTTTTATTTCTTATTTTCTGATATTTCTATACATAGTTATACTTTGATCAGCCGGGTTTGGGCTTGGGTTTTCTTGTTTTTTTTAGTTTTCTATTTCTTATATTTTTATACATAATTACACTTTGATCAACCGGGTTTGGGCCTGGGTTTTCTTGTTTTTTTTTAGTTTCCTATTTCTTATTTTCTGATATTTTTGTACATAGTTACACTTTGATCAACCGGGTTTGGGCCTGGGTTTTCTTTTTTTTTAGTTTTCTATTTCTTATTTTCTGATATTTCTATACATAGTTACACTTTGATCAACCGGGTTTGGGCCTGGGTTTTCATGTTTTTTTTTAGTTTTATATTTCTTATTTTCTGATATTTACATATTTATTTCAATATTGTTGTTACTACTAAATTTGGCAACATTGGAATATGTCGGGAAAATAAGCTCTCCTAGTAATTACTACATAGGACGGAGCCTGCATAGTTATCTGTTTTGGCTTTGTTGGACGGCGCCATTACAAAGTTAATTTGCATAAAACCTTGACTTTTCTGCAGTTGAGAGTTTCATGATTGAGTAGCCAGAATTGACTCATTTTAGCATCCCTAATTTGATTGAGTTTTTGCAGAACATTCAGCTCAATTTTTCACTACGATATTAGTTACCATTTCTTTCATTTTAGACGCAGTTGACCGGCCAAAGCAAATCTTCCACCACATCTCGTTCGCATTTGAATAGACTGACAACTTATACGCTTGTTTAAAATGTAGGTGGCAGTAGCTCTGTTCCGATTTAGAGGGCTATTATAATAATAATAACAATTTTAAATCTATTAATTTATTAATAATAATAACGAATATCAAAACAATTTTTGGTAATATTAAAGTTAATCTTAAGCAACTGGAACAGGTTTAACAGGCGCTGGTTTGACAGAAACAGAATTGTATAACTTAATAGTATTTTTATAGGGTGGAGGAGAGGGAAACATGTTTGAATTTTGAAATAAGTGTTTAAATTTTTCTTCTAAATTGCTTGCTTTCTTAGATACGTTGTTGTTGTCTCTCATCGACGAATGTCGTGGTGGAGGCGATGGAGGATTTGAACCCTAAAACAAAAATATCGATAATTGATAGTAAATGAATGATATTTTTTAGCAGATGCGTGCCTTTTGTAGCTATTTGCATAGATACTTACTGGCTAAGTGTCTACAACTCAACGAGGGTTTAATACACAGTATCTAGTTTTCCCTACACCGAGTGATAAATAAAAAAGACATAAAAAAACAAAAAGAACCTCTTTATTTTTAAACAACTACTTACCGTTGTAGGAACGGGAGTTTTGTTCATTTGCGATTTGTGTGGAGGTGGTGGAGGCGGAGCATGACTAGGAGCCTGAGGCACTACAACAGGAGGCGGCGGAGGTGGAGCGTGGTTTGGTTTCACCATATTCAATTTAGGTGGGGTCGGTGTATGACTAGAAGAGCTTGAATAGTGACTGGGTGTCGCATGCACTGGTATCTAAAATTAACATAATATAATTACAGTCGGAAGCAAACAAGAGCCCTAGGTAGGCGTGTCAATGTCTCTGTGGTTGTATTTTTATATAGGCCAGTCGATATGGGTCATTTTAGACCAAAAGTACAAGTAATTGGCAATACGGCTGCTTTTTTTTATAAGTACCTTGAAGTATGTAGATTAATATAAGAAAAAGTTTACCAGTCTATCGATTTCCCAAATTATTAAAAAAATAAAAACTTTTTTTTCGAAATTCTTTAATATTTCACGATGAGAGGAAGGTGGAGAAGAATAAAAAATATCACTGTGTAGGGGGAGTGTTTTGCAATAAAAAAGGTCTCTTGCGTTTTTTTCGTCGGATCAATAGTTTGTCCGGAATAACATCGGTAAACTAAAGGCGGATTCTCATGCATCCGATATCCGAGGATACGATGATCCGACGAACTTGCTATTGGTCAGAATGATTTGGCGCCTTTTTTCATCCGAAAATGTTATTGTTCTTACGACGTCGGATGATTGTTAAAATTATTTCAACTTTTGTCCGATATCGTATGCCTCCTAACCTCACTGTTCCTTTTTTGCATAAACAACAAAGTACAGATCTGACGAGAACTGTCAGTGGAGCATTAGAAAAATATAGTCAGAGACACACCTATATGGTTTTTTGTGTAAAAGGTCGTTTGCCATTTCTTCGTAATTACATACTATGAAAATGAACGTTCATCAGCTCCAACAATGGAGGAAGCTAAATAATATATTACTTTTGACCGTTTAACTGCCCAGAAGGAGACTGCAGGAGCGCTAACTTCAATATCAACTGTAAAATGCCATTTCAGCCAATAAAAAACGAATGTTCGCAGCCAATAGGAAGACTTTCGGATAGTCGTAGTTTCGGATATCGGATGTATGAGAAATGCCAGCATTTGAATTCTTCAACCAATCACAAACCAATCAACCAATAGAAGTATTTTCGTACTATCGTATCGTCATGTGTTCCGCATCCGCGCGACTCTGCTGCACGACAGAAGACCTACTTATACTGAATTGCGGAAAAAAATATGAATATTCAATCAGAATTTATTTTCAATCTTTGGTAAGAGTTAAGGATGTAAATAATAAATAAATGGTAATAAATGAATTTTTACATATTTTTATTGGAAAAATGTATGCAAAAAATTATATCTTAAAATTATATATTAATCATCTTTTATACCTTTTCACTACATACATTTTGTTCGTTAAATATTAATATTTAGGAGTATCGAATTTTATTTTGGAAAAATAAAGAAGATTCCCACCCAAATCTATAAAAATTGCTATTTTCGCTCATAATACAAAAAATCATTGAATCCAACAATGTATGTATATTACTTAATTTTCTAATTATATATTCTTGATCTTAGAAGCTTACCAAACATTTCTACGCAAACCCCATTAAATTACTCCAGTTTTATTAAAGTAACAGTACTTAATATATATATTTTCTTGTAAATTCATGATTCCTAAATTTTACCAGATAATGAAAAGTGCCGTATTTCGTAATTGGGAAAAATTAATTATCCGTAAATCATATTTATGGAACAGACCTCCTAAATAACAGTTTCCATCCTTCAAAAAATTGTTTCAAGCCACCTTATTATATAATATATTTTTTATTGAGATACTTGGTTTTTGATTAGAATATAATATTTATATCTTTTGTATGTTCCTTGTGGTATATTATTCATTCTTTTTTTAATTTTTGGGAGATTAAACCACAATATTTTTAAATTCTTTATTTCAACGTTTCGGTAGCGTTCCAGCTACCGTTGTCAAGAAAAAATGAGTCAAATTTTTTCTGTTGTGTCAGTTAGGGATAAAAAAATTAATTTCTACTCATTTTTTCTTGACAACGGTAGCTGGAACGCTACCGAAACGTTGAAATAAAGAATTTAAAAATATTGTGGTTTAATCTCCCAAGAAATTAAAAAAAGAATGTATAATATTTATATTATACATGAGTAATTTGCTAATAGTATATTCTTCAACGAGTGCAGAATGATGGCTATTATTCACGCGGATGAAGTTTCCAAAACGAGGGAGCGCAGCGAGTGAGTTTTGGAATCATCCAAGTGAATAATAGCCATTCTACACAAGTAAAAGACTATACTTTCTCCACGACTAAAAAGAAAAAACTTCCAGTGAGGATAGAACCTCGATCGTCCGCGCCATAGTCAACCACCACTAGGCTATAGAGCATATAGGTATTTATAAAAATGTAAAGAGTGAATATATAACTAACATTTTTAATCGGAAACCTCACATCTATAAATGAAATTAATTCCAGGAGGCGTACATATTCACTATCGCTACTGTTGTCCATTTTTTTCCCTTATAATACGTAAAATTAAGATTTACAATTATTTTGACGTTTCAAACGACGCGCTGTCAGAAGCGATTTGCTTTCTTAGGTAGTTGACGTTTTAAAGAGACGATTTGATTTATTCATTTCAATTCATTTTAGCGTGAATTCTGATAATAATAGAATGTGATTGGCTAACGAGTGTGAATTCTTTTCATTATTCACTGTTGTGAAGAATTTATATCATTATGCAGCTAAATATGTAAAAATAATTTGTGCGTTATTATTTAGTCGTGGAGAAAAATAATTATGTGCTATGACAAAAAAATGCCATCTTAAAGCTCACACTTCCCTCTTCAAAACGCCCTATTACAATTATTTATATCTACATTATAACTGTACAATAGTTTATAAAGTACTCCGCCGCGCTTCAGAGAATAGAGTAGCGCGGATGCGTAACACATACTTTGTTTACCGAATTTTTTCCGGACAAACCATTGCTCGGACGAAAGAAGCGGAGGAAACCTTCTTTGTTGCAAAACACTCCTCCTACTTAGACTCTAAATTTAGTGAAAAATTAAGATTGGACCTTAGTCACCTAACATTGTTAATTTACAATGAATCAACATTGGCTCCTGATTGGCTAATTTCGATGACCTTTCCTTTAGTTCGGGATTCTTATTTGGTTCTTTCGACGTTAATAACTAAACTGTTTTAAAACGGTACTTACCGAAGGAGGTGGAGCTGTAGGTCTGGTACTAAGCGCAGGCCTCGATCTCGAATTCTGCGCTGAAGAATTGGCCAAAGATTGACCAATAAGGGAAGACATATGCCTAACAGTTCCGAATTTATTTATGGAGTTTGCATCTGGACTTTGTGGGGAAGGCGACCGGGGAGACTTCAGGCTATGTGTACGACTTATTGGTTTGTTGATTTTAAGTTGAAGGTTGTTGGGTTTTCCTAAAAAACACAATCTTACAAAAAAAGCTATTTTTAGTAAAAAAAAATTGCCTATTCAACTATCCGAGGGAACCTTAATAAAAAGACCGGCTGCCAGTATCACAACTTACCATTTAAAACTGGTGGTTTCGGAGCAAGATTTGGCTTTCCATGGTTGATCACAGGTTTGTTGGGTCGAATATTGTTAATGTTTTCTGAAGATTCTAAAGAACTCAAGTTTGCATTACTTTTCGCTTTTCTATGTAAAGTACTCTGGTTCATGTGAATATTGGAGTTTGAATTTAATGATAACTGACTCATGTGGAAGCCGTTGCTTATATTTTCCCGTTGTAGTTGTCGACTGCCAGAGTCTACCGGTAACTGAAAATATGTTTTAAATTAATCGTCAATCATTACGGTTAAAACTACTTACATTTCTTGTCGGCGTCGGAGGAGGTGGACCTCGATTCCTGTTGTCGTTCGCTAATTGTTTTTTAAGTTCCATTTGTATACTACCGAAATTTTTCATACCACCTGATGGACTAACTGGTATACCGCCACCTGCATTACCATTTTTTAGGACTCCTCCCAAACCACCCATCGGTATGATGGGCAAACGCATACCACCCATTCCTCCTCCAACTGCCGGTTTGTTTGAAGAGCCTACAAAATTTAATTATATTTAAAAACCGCCGTTTCTATTGAAGATTTAAAATTATTAAAACTAGATTGGAAATTCAGTAATTTTAATACGTCCATAAAATTAGCCTCAACAACCCAGCCCAATCAAATCTAAAATACCTAAGAATTTAGTGCTAATTAGTTGCCCTAATCGGAAATTTGTTGCTCATATAGCAACCGAGAAAATGATGACAATGCTAACTTTTTTTAAAAGTTAGCCTTATCATATAATATTACACGGTTAAATCATACAAAAACACCCCAAGAATTAGTTGCTCCATGAACAATGATCAGAACAATTAAATAATAGAAGAAAAGTTACTTTTGATCAATTAATTTTTCCGGAGAGACTCAAAAACGTTTGAGATGGCCGTGAAAAATTAGTTGCTTATTAGTTGCTCCATGGACAATGATCAGAGCAATTAAATAATAGAAGAAAAGTGAGTTTTCAATATCTCGGTTTCCTAAATAGACTCAAAAACGTCTGAGATGGCCGTGAAAAATTAGTTGCTCCATAAACAATGATCAGAGCAATTAAATAATAGAAGAAAAGTGATTTTGATCGATTAATTTTTCCGGAGAGACTCAAAAACGAATGATATGGCCGTGAAAAATTAGTTGCTCCATGGACAATGATCAGAGCAATTAAATAATGGAAGAAAAGTGACTTTTGATCGATTAATTTTTCCGGATAGACTCAAAAAAGTCTGACATGGCCTTAAAAAATTAGTTGCTCCATAAACAATGATCACAGCAATTAAATAATAGAAGAAAAGTGAATTTTAAATATCTTGATTTCCTAAATAGGCCCAAAAACGTCTGAGATGGCCTTGAAAAATTATTTGCTCCATAAACAATGATCAGAGCAATTAAATAATAAAAGAAA
Source organism: Galerucella tenella (assembly GCA_910591685.1). Lineage (NCBI taxonomy): Eukaryota > Metazoa > Arthropoda > Insecta > Coleoptera > Chrysomelidae > Galerucella > Galerucella tenella. Next base: position 10,668 of record CAJUYH010010199.1, read on the forward strand.
AGTGAATTTTGATCGATTAATTTTTCCGGAGAGACTCAAAAACGTCGTGAAAAATTAGTTGCTAATTAGTTGCCCCATGGACAATGATCAGAGCAATTAAATAATAGAAGAAAAGTGAGTTTTCAATATATCGATTTCCTAAATACTCAAAAACGTCTGAGATGGCCGTGAAAAATTAGTTGCTCCATAAACAATGATCGGAGCAATTAAATATTAGAAGAAAAGTGACTTTAGATCAACTAATTTTTCCGGATAGACTCAAAAATGGCCGTGAAAAATTAGTTGCTATTTGTAATATTTGGAATACAAAGGCACAATAAACATAATTCTTTTAAATTCATTATATTATATATTTTTAAAACTTAAATGCTACTTTTTTTTATTATTTAATTTTACATAAAATATTGCTGCAATATTAGCATTAAAATGGTTTTTAATATTTTTTTGGTTATCGCACATATCATCGTACATAATTCATTAGTTATAGCTTCTTAGGCTAATTGCCAGATAATGTCCTGGAGTTGACATATCTTTGACTTTGTCGCCACCCGATGATCTGGACGTCACCGGCACATAAAAGTGAACGTTACCTTTTTCATCGTTCCTTAACTTTCCTTCCCTCGGTATTGACTTAGCAACTAATTTTTCACGGCCATCTCAAACGTTTTTGAGTCTCTCCGGAAAAATTGATCGATCAAAAGTCACTTTTTTCCATTATTTAATTGCTTTGATCATTGTTTATGGAGCAGATAATTAGCAACTAATTTTTCAATGCCATCTCAGACCTTTTTGAGCCTATTTAGGAAATCAAGATATTTAAAATTCACTTTTCTTCCATTATTTAATTGCTCTGATCATTGTTCACGGAGCAACTAATTAGCAACTAATTTTTCACGGCAATTTCAGACGTTTTTGAGTCTCTCCGGAAACAATAATTGATCAAAAGTCACTTTTCTTCTATTATTTAATTGTTCTGAACATTGTTCTTGGAGCAACTAATTCTTGGGGTGTTTTTGTATGATTTAACCGTGTAATATTATATGACAAGGCTAACTTTTAAAAAAAGTTAGCATTGTCATCATTTTCTCGGTTGCTATATGAGCAACAAATTTCCGATTAGGGCAACTAATTAGCACATAAAAAGCACTAAATTCTTACCCATTCTTAGGTATTTTAGATTTGATTGGGCTGGGTTGTTGAGGCTACTTTTATGGACATAATTTTAATTCGTCAACAGAATAATTACGGAATTAAAAGAAAAAATTTATTTTTTCACTTTCCAAAAGATGCATCCAAATTAGGCACGCCATAAAAAAATTGTACATAAAACAGAAACACGATTCATAATTTTAAAATTACCCACAGACCTTTAGGGTTTATTTTTAGTTCTGTGAAATTTTAATCTATTTTGGAATACCTTTAGTTTTTTATATCTTACCTCCCACTAGCGGTGCACTCCTATCATTTGTTACGGTCTTTTTAAGTTTAGCTCCTTGTTGTATAGATTTTAATAAAGCATTTCTATCGTTGCCACTACTTTTATTAGATTTCGGTATTTTAGAAATGGGGGGTGGTGGTGGTGCGCCCGAAGCCATCGGGGGAGGAGGAGGTGGCGCAGGCATTATTGCCAATGATCTAAAAATGAAAAAAAAATGTTTCAACAATCAGTTATAGATACAGGTTGTCCCAAAATACATAGACCAAAAGCTGTCGCTGAATAAAACTAGAAAAGAGTAGTTCGGTAGGGTTCTTATAACTTATAACACCAACCAAAACCAACAACTAAAATAAATTTCTTCATCAGGACTTCTATATTATTCAATATATATTTTCACAATTCATTCTTCATTCCTGTGATCTTACCTACGTTTGTTTGTTGCCGCCTAAACTTGCGTCTTTGATTTATTTGTCATGAAATGCCTTAATATTATTTTTGTGATGTAAATG
>CAJUYH010010200.1:0-12614 GCA_910591685.1 Galerucella tenella
TCCTGGACTCTGTGTTGCTAAGTCTCGGCTTGCGCCTCGACTTAGCATTCTTCACAGTCGTCCAGGAATGTTAAGCTTTTCCTACCCGGTAAACAATGTACTATTGTTTATGGAAGTAGCCTACATGCACTATTCAATACACTGAGCTGTTTCTGAATATTTAAAAATATATTAAAAGTTCACGGTGTATTAAGCAGTATGGGTAACTTCCACACGGATCTCTAAATAATTATGTTACTTAGGAAAATATATTTTTCACGAATATTTGTCTAAGCAGTTTCCAGACTATGTCGAACAACAAAGTTGGCTTTCGTTTTGCATGTGTGGACTAGTCGATCGAATTGGTCGATGGTTAGTCTGGACACGGATTAAAATAACAGTATTTTTATGACAAACATGTTTAAATGTAATAAAAAGTAATGGTCTCTATTTATGCATAAAACTGTTTAGTAGGAAAGCAAAATAGGAATAAAAAACTTGCCGCTGAATATTTTGATCTATTAAAAAGAAAACTATATATTTTAAAATAGATACCATACATTGTTGAAAATTAAACATACCTATACATGATCTAAAACATAACCAGCAATGGTATCCACAAGATAGCCTTGTCTATCCTCAAGTGTGCTCATTAATGCTTCCCCCATAGTAGTTTTTTGGAGTTCCTGGAGTAGATCTGAGAGGTTTAATTGAGAAATGTGTATGTTTGAGGTACATTTCGCTTGCATGTTACTTCTACCTACTTGAATATAATTGTCATTTATTCCCATACCTTCAAAGATATCTCACAATTTTTGTAATCGCCATGAGTTTAACAATTCATTCATTCTATTATTAAACTTATTTTTGTCCAGAGCACTTCAACCACGCATACTTCACAAAAACAAAATAATTAGTAAAATTGCAAAAACTGAATAATTGGGAAGGGTGGGGTGATAATTCTTTGTTTCAATTGCCATATATATTATTTTATTCTTATCTGTGTTGATCTCACTTATTTTTCAAAAGTCGATAATATTACCAATCTCGAATTTCTTCCAATAAATACGGCGTTATCCCGTATTAAAAGTTAAATGCAAAATAAGATAATTATTCCTTAGAAAGTTAGAAAGTACCAAACTGGCAACGCTGCTCTCAAATCAGATTGGTAGCTGGAACTGAAAACACGCCCAACGCTGACTACGAACAATTATTCTTCTCTTCCTTTCAAGTAGTTTTGCTCATATTTTCCTTGTCCTACTTGTGTAAATCGTATGGCGATCTGCATAATAAAACACGCTTCTAGCAATTAAATCATTTGGTGTTCTTGTTATTGCTATCGGATATCAAATGAAGTGGGTACTCTGCGTAAAAGTGATAACCATAAAGAAGAGGACGAGAGTGAGTACTTATGCATTACATTAGAAAATGGTTACCGCAGGGTAAGCACTAATTATTATAGCAATAAATGCGCAGTAAAACATAAAGAGAAATGACGATCCCTATATACAATATAGCTCATCATTCGCTACACTAAAGGGTGCAATCTATATGCTAATGACAGACATGTCATTGACTGCTGGTTAAAAGGTTAAGTTGGTAACGCTCACTAATCGACCTACCCATAAGAAACAATTGAAAAGGCTTCATTTGGACCGTACCGAATCGAAACTTTATGACGTTTGTAATGGAACGAGTCGCTACCATCTGGGAACTCGAATAATAATCAGTTTAAATACTCTTCTTCTTGTTGTTGTTCTTCTTTTTTTTTGTCGGACTATTTATGCATTTAAAACGTGATGTATTAACGATATTTTTGATGTACGCTCAAGTTATTATTGTTTTATAACATTCGAGGCTTTTTTTCCCAAGCGCAAAAAATGGAAATACATTATACGAGTTGGTACAACTGGTACTAATGTATATTTATAGGGATCATTGGAAATATATTGAAATAAACTATCAAAAAATATAGACCAACTGCATATGATGGTGGAAAGTGGTGGAAAGTGTAAGACGCAGTCGCGATTAAGTAAAGTATATAATACCGAACAGAACATTGATAGGTAGGAACCTCCGTAGCGCAGGGCTTAGCGTTAGGGTTTGTAACTGAGAGGTCCCGGGTTCGAATCCTGGTGGTTTCGCTTTTTCAATTTTCAAAATATTTAGCTTATAAAAGTGTTGCAGAAAGAACAAGATACAGACTAAGTAGAGAGGGAATCATTGAAAAAACACCTCCCAACTTCTTAGAAATTAGACAACCTGGGACATGCACAAGACGGTATAATGAAAAATTTCAAAGAAATTCGTTACGGAATTAAGCAACAAGAAGGAATGGGATCCAAATACCATTACCAGACTGAGGAGAACTGAATTAGCTTTCTAGGGCCCTTTTGCGGAATCAGCCGCAATGTAATATTGGGAGAAATAGGTAAAGCCGGGAAAAAGAGATCTGATCATTGGAAAGATCTAGTAGGGCTTATATAATTAAAGACTCTTCTGGGAGACTACAACCTGTTGTGATCAAATGAATGCCTAAGTCAAAGTAAAACTGCGCTAAGAGTTTTAACAGGGATCCTAACGGGACATTGTCGCCTGAATGGACACCTGACAAAGCTCAAAATAGTGGAGGAAGAAGAATGCACTTCTCTTTAAAGTTTTGTTCAATTCTCGCCATGAATCTTCTCCCCAAATAATTTTGGGAGGACGAGGGAGAACAGTTATTAATTATTATATACGATTTTCATAAGGTCCTGGAAATTGGTAAGAAGCAATGGATTTGTGCAAACAGAAAGCACAAATCATTTGCTCTCACTTCGGGCAAACGTACCTGACAACTTTTGAGAGGAGTATGCATGCTGGACATGGACTAATGAACATGTGAATTGGAAAATTTATGGAGGCCAGTATTGTTCATATATAAGTTGAGATATGGACGGTTTTCTGATAGTTGTTGTGTTCTTCTAGAGCACAGGAACCTAAGCTTTTTGTGAAAAAGGTGGTTGTTGTTGAATCTAATTTTGGAAGTAGAGCAGCATCTAAAGCTACCAAAGCACCTATGAAAGTGTTGCTTCACCAATAATAATGTTAAAGGTATCTACTTGGTTTTCTCCAAATGAATACGTTCTTGACATCCAAATTGCTTCAAATTTAGTGAACTAATCGAGTTGACATTTGATACACGTTGCGATCTTTGAGACCTTATTTGGAAAAAGAGTTCTGTTTTGAGGTGGGAATTTGAAAATACAATTTGTATCAAGTAATATATCAAAGGGAGTGCTTGTTGTTATTTTTTCATAATATTAAAATAAAAAATTCCATGTTATTTGGAAAAAATAGGTCTCTGGAACTAACGGTCAAAAAATTTTGAAAAAATAATTAAAAAACTATAGAAAGCCCTAAGTAATAGTCGGTTTATTTGCCCACTCTGTAATTTTATTATTAATATAATTTTTTCTGTAAAATATAAATGAAAGAAAGTTCTACCTAAGTTTAAAAATCGTGTGTAATTTGATTTAATTAGAAATGTTGTTGGTATAGATAACAAATTGTTATTTTCCGACCTACCTCACCTTCTCAAATATAGTGCTAGTATTGTTATATCCTCGATAGATGTCTTCGCGACATAAATACCTTCCACTTGGCACGACTTGACTATCGACTGACCTATCTATTTTTAAATTGCCAAACTTCAATCTAAACGGCCTTGACCGATTCAGAGCCAGGTCGATAGATTAGTTCATTCAATTTTATCTTAAAACATTTAACAGACATATTGAGAGAGAGTCAACCATATTAAGTTTATACGAGGGGCATTATTGTTAGTCTATACGACATTAAATGTAATTTGTATTCTATAAAACAATGTTTGATATAGTTTTTCAAAATATACTGTGAACGAGACTTAATTGTACAATATTGAGCATGGACTTTTTAATTTGTAAAAGGTCGTAAAATTATTCCATTGCTTTTAGAAACAGTTTAGAATTTCCAAATTACCTAGTTTAGTAAGCTTTAACGTTTTTTTTTTTTTTGGTGAAAATAGATGAAACTTGTATCAAAATTTTCTTATAGAAACTATATACAAGGTGTTTCATAGTTAAACCACCATAGGTTAACTGCAAGTAGATGACACTTTGGTGGTTCCAAATAGCCTTGGTTAATTGGTCTAACATAATTATTAACAGAGATACAGGGTGTTTTATCCACTTAACATGTAACAAAAACAGTTATAATCCAGGTTAGGGTTAAGAAAAAAATATATTTCTTATCTCTATTTTTTTTTCTCAACCCGAACCTGGATTATAACTGTTTTTGTTATGTGATAAGATTTTGATGCTTATGTAACTTACACCTACCAAAAATAAAAGAAATCTATAGGGTGGTTCTAAAGTTATTACGTACGAAAATGTCAATGATACATTTAAATAACTTTGGCAAACGGGATGTGCACTTCGAAAAATATTTTGGTGCCGCTCTATTTTTTCTGTTCTCTTCAAATAATCTATGGGATTTTAAAAATTCTGATATACAGGGTGTTGTTTTGGAGATTATCGAATTTTGCAAATTTTTCTCAAACCAGACCTGGATTATAATTATTTTTATTACACTATCTTATTGTGTTATCAATGCAATAGATCCTTACCAAAAATGAAAGGAATATATAGGGTTGTTCTAAAATTATGGCCTTCAAAAGCAAGAATAAAACACCCTGTATCTCTGTTAATAATTATGTTAGATCAATCAACCAAGGCTATTTGGAACCACCAAAGTGTCCTCTACTTGCAGTTAACCTATGGTGGTGTAATGTATGTATCCTACTATGGATACTTGGTGCATTAGCAGTGTGGAAGGGCCTCTGACTAGGTGGTGTTGCCGGTCACTTGGTGTGTCATCTCACAGGAATAAAACAACTACTGGAATCACTGGAACATGTTCTCTTTATTACCTTACTTTACTATGATACATTAACTCACTTATTACTAGTACTAATTAGGATATTAATTAAAAGGATTACGATGAATAGACTACATTTAAAATGTCTTTGAATATGAATATGAATATTTACATTAGAATAATTTAGAATGAATGTTAAAACACTTTCGTTTAACATATTTATACGACGAGTCAAGTTCAGCGTTTTGTAAATATAAAACAATTCTGTTTACGTTTACTTCGGACTCTGAACTTGACATCCTACGTGAGACCTTTCTGTTTTTATATATGTAAACGATTCATGCTATATCGACGTTAGCTTCAAGGGAATTTATGTCTTTAATCATAATAATACCATAATGATAATTTAAATAATTAATAAATAATATTTCGACCAAAAGGCATCACAGTGGTTTGACTATGAAACACCCTGTATAAAAAATAAAGATATATACCAATAAAACTTCTCAAAAAACCCAATGAATCCGATCATGACAAAAATAACGGCCATAAATGACACCATAAATAACTAAAATAGCTCTACGACCGTTGATATATTATTTAATTATTGGTAAATTCAGATGGGTACGGCTGTCGGCATTATGATATCGAAAAGTAATGTCCTTATTAGTGATTGGAAGAGCTTGGAGCATTGTACAGTGCAGTATATGAGCCATAAAACCCACCACACCTATCTATATCTACCTGATAGAGTTCCACGTTCGATAAATTAAAATGTTATCCACTTGGCATATGGGTGGAGGTTTTGAAAGATAACGCGTTTATTAGCTCTCGCTTTTTTACAATGTAAAACTCACCTGGAAAATTTTATTTGATACTGGTAGTAATATAACATTCCCCGACGACTTTAGAGAAACAAAAAATGTAGGTTTTCGTACTAATTTTTCGGAAAGGTACATAAGAAGCACAAACTGTAGGTCTTGTTGATACTAATGACAGTCGACAGATCAAAATAGCTATTAAAAAACCACGTGCAGTTGTGTAAAGAACGCTTGGTTATCTTCAGGGCCACTGTCAAAGGACGTCACGTGGACTTGCCCTATGCACTTTGAGTCTAGATTATTTGACAATGCGCAGTTTGCGTGTCAGGTGAGTGGGATTAAGAGCTACTGTAAAAATATAGTGAATTGTTGTCGTTTTGGTCAGTGTTGTTAAATGTATCAAAAACACTTTTCTCCGGCATGGTCTAGCATAGTTATAATGAGTTTTTGAAGAAAAAACATTAAAAAGACTGTCCTACATAGTGAGTGAAAGATTTGCTTCACAAAAACATGAAAAATCGGAAAAAGATGGTTCCCAAACTGTCTAAGCTTCACAATAATAAATTATAGAAATAAGGTCAAGATACAGATTCAGAAAATAGAGAGATGGTACATTTCAAAACCTAGTTATACCGAAAAAACTTTTTTCAACGCCAGTTCTTGGTTTTATGTCAGAAATGTCAATATTTCCAAACAGCGATCTTCGAAAAACACTTTCTTTGACTTCCTTAACATTTGTGGAAACATGTCATTGCTTGAAGAACGTTTTTCTGCCACTTAGGGTAAATATTTCAAACGCCAAACACGTGCCATGATTACCTCATAAATATACTACTAAAATTAGCTGAAGAATGTAGTTTAATGGTTGAATTTCACCATATTTCCAAAAGAAATGAAGATGTCTTAATCTATGTTAAGGATTTTATTCGTTAAGAAATAAATCGACTTTTACGATTTCTGATTTAAAATATTAATGAATTTTAAATCATGAATAAGACAGTGTAGCTCGCTGTAATATCGGTCGAGACATCATGCCTCCGCTGAATACGATGATAATAGAGAAAGAAAAGTAGCAGTGTGGTGGCAATCGTTCCATCTCTAACTCCTTAACTAATTAACAAAGACGAGTTTGCTAAGTAGTGCGCTAGAAAAACGTTTACTGAGAATCGTTGTCGATCTTATTAAGCAGCTCGACTGTATTACCTTATTTGTAGCAGATTAAAAGTTTGTAATTGTAAATGCTTCTAATCGACTTGGACGCTGTTGCTAGTGAATTACTGGATAAAGCTGGCGACTGGTACACTTTTTTGATTTAATCATTAGCTATGATGGGGTTTCCTTCTGATTTTTCAAGATATCTGGCTTAAAAAGTATCATGTATTCTATAAAAATCCATTTTCACTGCATTTCTCTTCCTCCACTATTTTGAGCTTTTTCAGGTGCCCATTCAAGCGACAATGTCCCGTTAGGATCCCTATTAAAACTCTCAGCGCAGTTTTACTTTGAACTATGCATTCATTTGATCTCAACAGGTTGTAGTCACCCAGAAGAGTCTTTGATTGTACACGCCCTACTAGATCTTTTTAATGGTCAGATCTTCTCTTTTTCTCGGCTTTTTCTTCCAATATTACATTGGGACTGATTCCGCAAAAGGGTTCAGGCCCCCAGAAAGGTATTTCAGTTCCCCACTTTGCTAGTTCATCTGCTATTTAATCACCTTCTATTCCAGTGTGTCCTGGAATCCATAGTAAGGTGTCTATATTGTTCTCGCCTAGTTCATTGAGTTTGTCTAGGCATTCCCACACCAATTTGGAACTGATTACACAAGAGATCAGTGCCTTAATGGCTGCTCGACTATCCAACATTATGATAATCCTTTGTCTTCTGTATCCTTTATAATCCTTCATCAATATTGAACTGTTCGCACTTTCTTATGGCGTGGATTTCCGCTTGAAAGATACTTGGAGTTTTTCCCAAGCTTTCATCAGAGTGTTCGGTTCCTGGCCCGAACACTTCTATCCCAGTTCCTTCTATTGCTTTTGAGCCGTCTGTGTACCATTGAATGGCATTCCAAAAACTTCTTGATGAATAAAATTATGTTTTAAATAAGTGATTAACCGGTAGCTTTATATCAATTAACAAAAGAAATATATCGATTAAAAAACATCGAAAAGAATGGAGAAGAGAGTGAATCGATATAGTGAAGTAAGTCGTGTAGGCAGAGACAACGCGACTATTCACGATTCAGCAATAATGTTGATGTAGAATCGTTGGTATCGATGAAACAGCGCAGGATAACGATCCTTCGCATTGTAATGTCCGTATTTAACAAGTCCCGATATCATGCCATAGCACAGCATACTCTTCTAACCGATAAATAAATCCTTATTGGTGGACGAGTGGAGATAACACTCCAGCATCACCTATTTGTAGTCGAATGTACATAGAGAAGAGCCGCACTCTACCGCACAACCACATATTCGAGGCTACTACACGAGATGCCCATTTACTGGTTTCGTACAAATTGTTCTAATCTTATATTGCTTATTTGCTTACCGGACTCACTTTATCATATTAAATGAAATACTAGATACTACTGCTACTGTTTACCCTTTACAAATTGGCTCTCCGCACAAAGCCGAAACGTTTTCACATACAGAGTGACGTTTTTATTTACGAGAGATGTTCAATAAATACAGACAACAGGGTCATATATCTTATTTATTACATTAGATGTATTCTTTTTACCACGTTTACCTGAGATTAACTGAGTCACTCAGTTATTCTCAGTAAATTTGGAAAAAGTATATGTTCTTTCAATATGGCTCGAGTTGAGTACAAAGTGAGACTAACTCAGAAAATTTCTTCCCCCCTTACCCAATTGAGCTTTTCATAGAACTTAGAAGTGAGTTGAAAACTTTTTGTTGATGTCACATGTCACATCTATCTTAAAAGTGTGGTTGATGTTCTTTTAAATAAGAATTGCTTTAAGAAGTGGCATTTATGGCTTTTCAGGAACCATTGCCTGTTGAAAATAAAAATTTGTGTATAAACTAAATTTTTGTGGTATAAACATTAGAGGTTATGTTATAATTGTGATCTGTGACTGTTATGCATTCTTTTTAGATATAAATTTGTCTCAATTTATCTTACTTCATCTCAGCTCACTTTGTCTTAATTATTCTTACAAGTGAGACAGTCGACTGGTAAAAAGAATACAGCTTATATCTATTAGAACTTTAGTTCTTTATGTTAGGTGGGTCTGACCGTTACGTTACTTGAAGCGAGTGAGGTCGCGACGCAAAAGATCTGACCGTTACGTTACGCTGTTGTTACGTTATGTGCCTTGAGCGCGTTAATAGAATAATTAATATGTACTTTGTGCCAACTTAATGATAAGATTTTTATAATTAATACTACTGTATATTTTTGTTAAATGAAGTTTCATCCAGAGTAAAATAAATTCTTATATTAATATGTGTATTTAATTATGGATTTAAAAAATTAGATTATTGCTTAAAAGGAACTAAAGTTCTTACCGTGTGTCCCGCGACTCGTTCTTAAATTTTTTTTTAAATATAGAACCTGCAGCAAATCCTAAATTGGAATAAATATTGGCGCGATGCAGATAGGTTAGAAAAATATCTGGCGCAGTTAAGGGGATTAATTTTTTTTGTAATTTGGCGTAGTTTAGTTGCACCCTCCTCAATATCGTGTAAATAGGCTTACTTTATGTTTTTTTTTTATATAAAATACATACAAATTTGAAATGTAGGCAAAATATTTAACCATTTTGACGAAGGAAGAACATAGAGGGCATTGGCATTGCAAGAAATGGGTTGAAATCTGCACTATTGAGCAACCTTTCAAATTATAGTAAATTTTATGCTAATTAATCATTTAACAGCGTAAGTTATTACATGACAACCAAGAAATATCTCTTAATTCAAATTACAAGAAACAATTGTAAAAGTTCTTATTTGTGGTCTAATTGTATTTTATTTCGCAATTTTTCATTAGATAACCAAAAGATTACTATTTATTTGCGAGTTGACTGATTTTCATAGGCCAGTTGGTATGGGTCATTTTAGACCAAAAGTACAAGTAATTAGCAATACGGCTGATTTTTTTTATAAGTACCTTGAAGTATGTAGATTAATATAAAAAAAAGTTTACCAGTACCAGTTTTTTTTTTAATTTTCCAATATTTTCCGCTGGGAGGAAGGTGAAAAATAATAAAAAATACCAGCGTGTAGGGGAAGTGTTTTGCAATAGAAAAGGTCTCCTGCGTTTTTTTCGTCCGATCAATGGTTTATCCGTAAAAAATTCGGTAAACCAGGTATGTGTGATTAGTTGAAGAAGGTCATTCTCAAAGGTTCGTGGCAAACAGAGTTGGCGTTTGGCAAAGTGTATGGAACCGGTATCTCCAGACCAATTCTCTTCGTGATAGACTTAGAAGCGTGTTACTTACTAATCAGCGGCAGAACCGCTATATCCTCTTAACTATCCGAAGAAACCCGATCATGGCAATACCAGCACTCCAAAGAGATATGAGACATGCGTTGGGAGTTCAAGTATCGATCTCGACATAACGGAGACGAATACTTGCGACAGGTTTGAGGTGTCGCCGACCAATAAGAGTGCCCAGACTACAACCTGAGCACAGAGTTCGCCGACTACGGTGGGCTCAAGAACACGCGGCCTTGCCTGAAGAATTTTGTAATTCGGTGTTTTTTTCCGACGAGACAAGGATTTGTTTGGTACAAGATAGCCATCGAATACGTGTGTGGCGGGATCCAACGAGAGCTGCTCAGCTTGCCCATGCTCGCCCCGTGCGGCCCTTCAGAGGAGGAAGTGCTATGTTTTGGGCTGGTATCATGTTAAATGATCGCACAGAATTAATTCATGTGGAGGGAACGATGACTGGTGATAGGTATATCAGAGAGATTCTACATCCTCACGTGAGACTATGGCGCGCAGCTGTTGACAATTCCTTCGTTTTTATGGACGATAACGCCCGACCTCATCGGACCAGAGCTGTAAATGAGTATCTTGAAACTGAAGGGATCAATCGTTTGAACTGGCCTGCCCTATCTCCTGACATAAATCCCATAGAACATGCTTACCAGGGCAGTGGCAGCACGCAGAAATCCACCCAGGAGTGTACAAGAGCTTGTTCATGCGGCCCAAGAAGAATGGCGAGATATTCCTCAACAGAATATCAATAATTTGGTAAACAGCATGGGCAGGCGACTTCAAGCTTGCATAAATTCTAGAGGTGGAAATACTCTTTATTAAAAGTTCTCATGGAGGTTCTCACTTAACCTTTTCTTTAAAAAGAATCAATTTGTATTTAATTCATTTAATTTCTAAGAATACTTTTTATGTTTAAAGCAAGTTTATTATTGGATATTAAAATTTTTTTGACAAATATACTCGTTTTTTTTAATTGAAACTAATTATTTGATTAATCTCTGATCCATTTATAATGAACAATTTTTTTTTTCGGAGATTTAGGGTGATGCAAAACTTTTGAATCTATGTGTATATGAGTAATTTGCTAAAAATGATTATGTTCTTTGACAAAAAAATAACATTTTTAAGCCGACACTTTCCTCTTCAAAACGCCGTATTACAATTATTTATATTATCTACATTATAACTGTAGAATAGTTTATAATGTAGGTACTCCGCTGCGCTTCAGAAAATAGAGTCGCGCGGATGCGGAACACATACTTAGTTTACCGAATTTTTTCCGGACAAACCATTGCTCGGACGAAAGAAACGCAAGAAACCTTTTTTTTGCAAAACACTTTCCCTACACGGTGGTATTTTTTATTTTCCTCTACTTTCCTCCCAGCGCGAAATATTGAGAAATTTCGAAAAAAAAAAGTTTTTTTTGTTTATTTTCATTAATTTGGGAAATCGATAGATTGGTAAACTTTTTTTTATATTAATCTACAATGTGATGATAATAAAAGAGAATGTAATAAGATTCTATAGACTACAATGACAGCTTCTTACAGAGAACTGTAATTAAGTAATATTAAAGAATAATTATGGTTATGAACACCTGGGACATACTGTATAACTGTAAAATGTGTACAGAAAAAAAACACTTGAAAAAGAAGGAAAAAACAAATGTAGAGAGAATAAACCAAGAAAATAAAATAAATAATAAGAAAAATAGCAGTTAGATCGACCTTTCGAGTCCTTGGTGGTACTGGTCTCAAGGTAATCGCAACGCCTGATCAATACTTACAAGACTGTTGGGTTAATGATCGAATTCGCTTAATTAAAATTAAAATACGAAGGTGCAGCTCCGGCTGTCCGACCACCACTACGCGGTGGATTACGCGATTCTGATGGCAGACTTACGACCAACATGTGCCATATCTTCACGACTACATATTAGTTCTTGTCCCAGCCTTTACATATCATCAGTCAGATTTTTTTTTCAACAACCTTAGACGGTGTGAACTTTATTGGTATGTGGAACTCGGTGTTATATCTGATAAGAAGAAGTTAAATTCACCTTTATTTTTCGCAGCGTGGAAAGTGTATTTTCGAGAAGGGTTATGAGACAAAGCTTTGGATGAATTTCAATCGGATATTTTAGCAAATCCAGCGTAATTAATTGAATAATATGCACACATTTAATTAAACTACTTTGTCAAAAATAACGAAATTACGTTTGAAAAAAAATCGATTCAAACATTCTATAAAATTATCTATCGACTTCATCTGTAGAAACATTCTCGGGAATAAAAAGAAGAAGAAGCGATAAAATCTGACGTTTACATGGCCAAACGAACTACAGGCGTGTTGTCAAAGTATTATAAGAGCTATAAACTTATTAGCTGAGAGAAAAGTATCCGAACTACGAGTGTTATTAGAAAAGTATTGAGTGAGGGAAAA